>VDFB02129993.1:0-32388 GCA_007258455.2 Sequoia sempervirens
TTTGAATAAAACCAAAATTGCATCTAACAATCTTTGTTATCATAAATTCTATTCATATTTGTCGAATTAAATAAAAGTGGTCGGAAATGGTAATGGAATGGACTAGTAGTTGTGCACTTTAATATTGAGGTCGTGTGATACATCTACATTGTACAATTTTAAAACTTTAAAATTTCATAATAGTTTAGTTTAAATCTTATTTAGATCTATTGTTTTGAGGTATAATTCATCTATACATTTTTATATTATCTTTTTTTAGTATTTAAAAAAAAAAATTTAAATCTTCAATCACTAGTTAAGTCTAATATATAGTCTTTAAAATTAATCGTCTCAAATATTAAGCGTTATTTTTCCTACCTTTTTCTACATAATCACTTAAATCGTTTATGTAACCTTGTTTTAAAATCTCTCAAAAGTATAAAAACACACTTGTAAGGAGAGGTTACCACTTAGTGGCAAGAACAGATTATCAACTAGTTCTTCCTATCCTTTTAGTGAATTATTTACAAACAAATATAGTTTGATTTACAATGAGTTTTAAGTTTAAAGGTAGTTGAGGCAAAGTTATTTCCGTCTTCAAAATAAGTTGATCCATACCCAACTACAAGTTCCTTTATTTATTTTATTTATAAGATCAACAAATCACTATAAAGTTTTTTTTTTCTAGATTGGAATTCAATAAATATGGCAAAGGAAACTTATTAATTTATTTGGGGTGGCTTAAGTTGGAAAGAGCCATGTTGAACATAAGAAGATGCATATCCCTTGAGAGAAATAAAATGGTGGCAATGGTCAATGTTTTTTGGCATAATATTTTTTAAAAAGTAATTACACTTAGTTGATGGGTGCATATGTGAACTTAGAGTAGCTCATACCATAATATTATCCTTATAATATGCTAAGAGCTTCACTAGTCTTTCCTTTCAATTTGAATTATCATCAAAATAATATGAATAAATGACTTATTTTCCCACATATGGAGAAGCATTATGAAGGTAGATATAATACATTATATACAAGTACATGTTAGATATAAATTAAATTTTTAAATGAGTTTCCTTATGTGTGGCACTACAAAAAGAGTTAGGCTATTTTGAGGTTAGAGGGGATGGATCATCCCTTCATCAATGAATCCCAAGAAAGCTTGAACTTTTGTGGCATAGATGTGGGTTAGGAAGTCTAGGGAATATAACCAAAAAGTCATGTTAGACAATGAGAGGGAGGATAATCTCTTTGTTAGACCCATAGAAGTTACATTCTTTGTTTGATAGGGTAGAGCATGAAAAAGGATCAGGAATACTTAAGATGCGAGGCACATGATAGGAAATTTTTTAGTATTGTATTAATTGGCACTAACTTTTTAGGTAAAACTAACCTTTTATGATTAAGAATTGGTATATTAGGTCTACCCAACTATTAGGTTCTATATATATATTTCTCAACCTCCCTCAATCCAAGAAATGATATAATAATTTGGTCACATTTGATTTTAAAGACTAAATATTGTGCTAGAGTTAAAATTATTGCTTAACCTATAACTTCCTACCACAATAAGCCCTATGAACAGCTGCGAGAAAATTGCATGATCATTGATGAAGAGATTTGGGATCCCCTATAATTAAGGATCTAGGATAAATGAATGGGAATACAAATAAATCCTACTTAATCCAAAAAGAGAAGCAATGCAAGTACATTAGATATACAATAATTTTAGTAGATTAATGCCAAAAGATATAAGATATACCATGGGAAAACCTTGAAAAGGGAAAAAATAAATCTCCAAAGCACACCCAATGTACTATTAAATTTAGATAAGCTTACAATAGACTCTATGAGTTGTAGTGCTTCAATAGAGTTTAACACTAAATATATATGAAGGAATTTTATAACATAACATTACATAAAACTAATCATGCAATAACCATCCCAAGCTCTCATTATATAGTCCAAGGAAGTCTTGGAAAACACAAATCGTTTATCAAAACCATGAACCAAGTCTTGGTCCAATTAGTCCAAATTGGACCCATGACCCACTCTCTAAGAGTAATTGTAGAACTAAAATGTAACTCTTGTTGTTTACCATTAACCCCTATCAACAAGAGATTCAAATGTAACTCCCTATCTAGGTGAAATAACCTTACATGTCTCTTACAAGTGGATAGAAATAGTTGGTTAAATATGCCATGACTACTTAATATTATAAGCCATATTTAATGACATCTTACAATTATGATAGGACCAATAACCCATGATGAAGAGTTCTGAATGATAAATTTTAATATTTATTCTGAGTGGGGTACCCTTTTTTATGTGGGAACGTTATTTTAAAATATTTCAGTTAAATACTAAATTAAAATGAAAATGGTAGCATTAGGACTTGCAAGGTGTACAACACTTATTCCTAACAATCTCAACTTGTTTTATGTATTATGAGAATCATAAGGTTATCCAATATAATGAACTAAATTCTAGTGGATAATCCCCATATCAATCATGTGCCATTTTAATTTCTTTATTTTCAAGGGTTTGTTAATGTATCTAATTTTTTTGTAGAAGATTCTACCTTCTCAATCATACCTTATGTCCTCTACCATATCATGAATAAATTTATTCTGCTCATCAATGTGCTTATCCACACATAGAAGGTCAAATACTTTTCCAAATTGATGATACTTTTACCATCACATTGAATCAACACTATACCAACATTTAGAAATTATCTTTGAATCCAAGTTACCTCCTTATAAGAATTAGTAACTTCTAATTACTCTACCTCTATTATCAAAAGAGTAAACACAACCTATATTTTTGCATCTCACTCATCACACCACTCAATAAATTAAACATACATAATGTGATGCAAGAGCATCCAGGGTGTAAGGAAATCTTGCATCGCCAAAAATAATGCTATTTTATTTTGTTGTTTTCAATAAGGGCTAAGGCGTGTGGAAAAATAAATATTTTAATTTGCAACATTGTAATTTTCCCTTGTGGTGATTTTCAAATGTAATTTTTTGAGGAAATATGCTTTGGGTAAAATTTTCAAAGGCATTTAAATTGGAATATTCCATTTGGGGCGTCCAATTCCAAGTGGGGAGAACTTTGTATGCATGTTCTTGCATCATCATTTGCATACTTTGCATGCATTTGCATGTTGGGCCCACCAATTTTTCATGTTATGTCCATATTTGGAGCCATTGGAGCCATAGGGAATCGATGGAGGTGTCATTATTGACCTTGAAGATGTTTGGCCAAAAGTTAGGTGCCCATGTGAGGATCATGCAAGTAATGAAGTATTTTTTATTTTCAAATTTTATAAAGTTCCTCAAGTTGGTTGTGGGATTTCTTGGAGGTTTTGGTAGGTTGTTTTTGAAACCAACAATGGTTTTCCTCTCACACACTTATATATATTGAAATGGTGGAAAAAATATGATCTATCCCAAAAATGAGATAGATCACTTGTTTTTCCAAGCCAATATCACTTCAAATATGTAAAATAAGATACTAATAACAACCAAAAAATGACCCTAATTGTTATAGCAACTATGAGGAATGTTCTTGGAGCATAGAAAGCTATGTACCTGGCCAGAAAGTTGTTTTTGAGCTATGGAGGACTCAATCGCCTTCAAGGGCGAATGGGTCCTTTTAGGGAACTTCGAAAAACTAATTTTAGGATCTTGTACTTTTATGTTTGCACTCTTGAAATCCCTATTATTAAGTTCTAGAAGGAAATATCCAGTTCTATAGGGCTCTTTTCATGATCTTGCACCTTGAATGACAACTTTGCAACTTTGCTCCAAACCTTGCTCCAACTTGTAAATCTGCAATCACACACTCAAGGATAGAAAACTTGTTGATTTGTTAGTGAATGGGGGTTTTCCTCAATCAAACCCCTTGTAGGTAATTAAACCAAATGATGAAATGAGATAATGAAGCATGAACATGAGATAATGTAATTAGAACCTTGCCATGATGATACGATCTTTGAAGTGTTGCAATAAACTCTTGAATGTTACCTTGAGATTCCTTGTAAATTCCTTAGAAATGCTCTATAATTCTCTTGTGAAGTATTAGGATGGTCTCTTGAAAATATTAGGTTAAACAATGTGAATTAACCCCTTATTTATACTAAATTAGGAGATTAACCCCAAAATTCAAAGAACTAAGGCCGACACCAGATATGGAAAGAAAGACAATTAGATTCCCACTAAAATGAAATTCAAAAATTAGGGTTTCTCAGACTAAGCTTCAAGGAGCTGAAAGAAGGACAAAAACCCATTCCAGATCAACTGAAGAATGGGGGTCCTGTTAAGAGAGGACCCATTCGCCATCAAGGGTGAATGGGTCCTGATTCAACTTACCAAGACCAAATTTTTCCCAATGAAATAATTTGATATTTAATTTATGCTTGTCGGGAGAGATCCTCAGGGGGTGTCAAAATGAAGACCTAAAAGGGGGGTTAATAAGTCCACTTAACCTTAATGAATTAAGACCACCTAGATAAATGTGAAAGTGCTTTAAAACACTTTACAACACTTAAACAAGGTGAAGATTATGCATATTTTATTTAGAAAGGGGCCCATAGGGCTTAATTAAGCAAACAAGTCCTAGAAAAGTGTGAAAGTGTGTTACAACACCCTTGAAAAGGACAAATTAAAGCATGATTTAGCTAAATAAAGATATTAAAATAGTGTGAATGTTTACAAGACATTACAACACTAGTCCAAGACACCATTTGTTCAATTTTAATGTCAGTTATCCAAGCAAGGAAAAAGGCTACTTTTTCCATCACTGCATATTTATTGATACTTGTTCATTTGGAGAAGGGGCATTTTGGAGAAGTGATGGTTGAATACCCAAATGTTTTCAGAATGAATCCAGATTGTTGAAGCCACATATGTTGTAGATTTTTGCATGTAGTGAGCCCAAATTGTAAGGAAGTATATAAACTTCAGTTTGATGTAATCATTTTATGATTTGAGCAAATAGAATGTTTCTAATTTTCTTTATTTAAATATAAAATTTAAAGGAATATTGCAGCCATCTTGCAAGTCTCTTTGTGTGTGTTTGATTTTAGTTTTGAAGGGAGAGTATCCCTTCTTCATTAGTGGTATCAAAGCGAGAGTTCCTAGGTGTGCATACAGAAGCATCGATGTGAAGCAATTTGCACCAAGAGTTGTGAGTGGAGAATGAAGTCAGAGTCCTTAAAGTGTGTAGAAAGATCACTGAGCATGAGGTAGTCTATGCTTGAGAGGTTGAAGATTGAGAGTGTATGAGAAGTGTTTAAATAAATACCAAAGTAGAAAGGGAATATTTTTCTCATAGTTGTGTATGTACAGGTGAACAAGAAGGAGAAAATCTTGCAAAAAAGTATGCTTTGAGGAAGGCATAGAGAAAGAGAGTGATAAAGAAGAGAAAGGCACATTAGACGTTGAGAGGAAAAAATATGGTGCGAAAATTGAAGAGAAAAATTATGTTGCAGTAGTAGATGAGTGTCCTTTGGAGGACTTAAAAGCATTGAAAATGAAATTGTAGCTGAGAGTGGAGGTGAAGAAGTTATGGCAGTAAACAGTGGTGAGGAAAAGAAGGTAATGTATAATATTTTGTATTTTTATGATGAAGATGAAAGTGGATTTTGTGTAGATGAAAAGATTGTAGTAGATAGCGAGAAGAAAAAAGTTGCAGTAATACTAGAGGAACATGTGAAAAGAAAGGTAATGACTTATGTTTGTGAATTTTATGAAGATGAAAATAGAGATGATTTGCATGTTGAGATGAAAGATGTAGTGATTTTAGGAGGAAAAGAGATGGTACATTTATAGATTTTGTTAGTATTAATTTGTATGCAGGGAAAGATTTGAATGATGTTGTAAATTGGTATATGGATAGTGCATATTTTCTTGTAGAAGCTATAGAGGATCTTGCAAGGAAAATTTGGTGGAGGTGTTTGATCAGTGGTTGGTCAAATCCAATGCGATCAGAGAGGAGAACACATGGTAGTAGTAGGAGGAGGACAATACATGGTGGATACAAGTCCACGAGAGGAGAGAAGAATGGAGAGCAGGGTTGTTGGAGGAGGATGGTGAATGTTCCAACAACATGTTGGAAGAGGAGAAAGAAGAAATTATTGTAGGTATAAAATTTTAGTGATGAAGTTTGCTAAAGATTGCTTGCAATCTAAAAGGGTGGTACTACCACTCAACTCCATTTTGTGAATCTATATTAACAAAAAATTTCCTACCCCAGGTGTCTAATGCAGGAGCATCCAGGGTGTAAGGAAATCTTACATCACCAAGAATATTGCTATTTTATTTTGTTATTTTCAATAAGGGCTATGGTGTGTGGAAAAATAAATATTTTAATTTGCAACAATGTAATTTTCCCTTGTGGTTATTTACAAATGTAATTTTTGGAGGAAACAAGATTCGATAAAAGTTTCAAAGGAATTTAAATTGAAATATTCCATTTGGGGCATCCAGTTCTAGGTGGGGAGCACTTTGCATGCATGTTCTTGCATGATCATTTGCATACTTTGCATGCATTTGCATGTTAGGGCCAACAACTTTGCATGTTGGTGCATGTCCATATTTGGAGTTGTCAAAGCCATAGGGAATCAATGGAGGTGTCATTCTTGACCAAAGATGATTGGCCAAAAGTTAGGTGCCCATGTGAGGATCATGCAAGTAATGAAGTATTTTCTATTTTCAAATTGTATAACTCCTCAAGTTGGGTGTGGGATTTCTTGGAGGTTTTGGTAGGTTGTTTTCGAAACCAACAATGGTTTTCCTCTCTCACACTCTTCTATATATATTGATGCTTGTTCATTTGAAGAAGGGGGCTTTTGGAGAAGTGGTGGTTGCATACCTAGATGCTACCAAAAATAATAGAGAGAAATAATAGTGAAATGTAATGGGTATGTGTGGGATCACTGATGGGCCAAAAAGTGCCGATATGATGATGGGTATGTGTAGGGTATGTGGTGACGACTTTTAAATTGATGATGAAACAAAAGGTTTTTAAGGAGATTCCATGACTTCCATAATATAAGAAATTATGCTTTACTGAATTTAATAAATAATTTATTATTCATTTCTATTTGAATTACGACTAAAGTCTTGATTTGAGTAAGGGTTGATTGAAAAACATCAATAGCTTTCAAGTGACCATCACATTTTTTGAATCTAAAACATCGTCCACATTCTATGCTTTTGCATACTATAGGATTAAAAAAAAATTGAATTTCATGAAGTTCACGACCAAGTTAAGGTGGTCAAACAAGCGATTTTTATATTTTTTAGAAGTTGTAATAAAAATTCATAATTAATTATTTACTTGGAAAAAATTACCAAAAATGCATCACACATCGGGACATGAGTCATCTACTTATATCTAAAATATTATAAAATATATTATAATTTTATTGTGGTTCAAGAACCTTAAAACACACGGTTTTCCTCTTTCAAAAACTCTTAGCCACTAAAATTTCCTTGTACTTCTCAAACTTGTCCTTTGAACTAAAATTATTCTTAAAAAATCATTTACAAGGTCAATGAGTTTCATATTCTTAAGAGCCTTTACCAAGTTCCATGTATTTTCTTCTCTCTAGCATAGACATTTATTCATCCATAGTTTTCTTCTAGGTCTTCTTACCCATAAAATTCATTACCTCATTTATATTTCTAGTCCCATCTTTATTTTTAGAAAAATAAAAATATAATAGAAATAAATTGGGCTATACCCTGCTAGTTACCTTCTTTGCATGTTTCTTATAGTTCCTAAAATGAGTTTTATCTCCCTCATTTAGTTACCATATGATTTCCGGATAAACAATTATGTATGAAACTAATTTAGGCAAGATGTGGCGAGCCACTGGGGATCCATAGACTTTGATCACTATTGAATATGAATAAAAAACTAGTCTCCCCAATTATGGTCAAACCCTAGCTCTGATTGAAGCTCTCTAGGCCTTAAGAATATTCTTCATTTTTTAATCCCCAATCAATAGTCTATCCCAAATTTCTGAGGACACATATGTCAAAGTATTTCTCAAAGATACAATAATTGGAAAACTCACAGTTATCGTCCCAAATGTACATCCACTCTTGAACAAGGGACATGAATCCTTGCTCATTAAAGGCCATTATTTTCATCTAAGGTTCTCATGTTTTCCTTCCAACATAAAGTAAAATATGACATAATAATGAATACCATTTTAAGTGGACAATGTTGCATTCTTTTCTAAGAGAACTCAATGGTTTATAGAGTTACCCTGTAACATACGCTAGACATAATCATACGACCTACTAACATCTCTACTCTAGATGTTAATTTATCGAACTTTGTGTATTCTTTTCTAAATCTAGAATTTTGTGAAGGTTTATTGTATAATTTTATAGTAAAAAGCTTTTAAATGTTTGTCATTGTCTGTATATTATATTTGTATTTTTATAGTAGAAATATAAGATTTAGCATCTTTTTTAATTTGGTAGTTTTATTATCTATTCTCTAAAAGTGCATACAAATATATAGATGGAAAAATAATATTATAAATCTATTACATTTTCGTTAAACATTAATTTTTATTTTTTTATATTTTTATCGATAAGTTGCTATCATAAAGGTAGCACCCTTTACATTAATAATCAAGAATTGCAAATAGTCCTCCATAGTGTTGGTCATCGATGGATTATGGTGGATTAGAAGGCATAGGCCCTAAAAAATGTCAAATGCACGTTGAATTTGAGATGGAGAGAAAATGTTGTCCAAATGAGCAATATAGAAGTTGAAGACTTCCATGTTATTTCTTTCAATTCCATCTTGAAACAAGGATATCAATTGCTTGGAATCCTCACATAAGCATGCTTTGGTGATGTCGAAGATCTTGGCAATGCACCTAGAAAGTGGTTGTATATTGAATGATTCAATTGATGCAAAGCCCATTGATTTCAATAAATCACAAATGAGTCCTTCCACTACTAGAGTTCCCCATTGTTTTTTGCCAAGACCAAGTATAGAGTTTTCCATAAATAACTCCATGATTCAACTGTCATGAATGTCCTTACTTGTAAATACAATGTTATCAATTTACCTTCCTTATTGCATATTTTATTTCCTCTTCTTCTAGTTTGGAATACCTCTTGAGTTTGATAGAGGAACCCACATCATCACAAGGGCGAGAGACTTGAAACCTACATTGTGCATTTATGGTTGGGTAGAGGAAAGAAAACATCACCATATATTCTTATTATTCTTATTGAGGAAGTCCAAGGAACAACCAAGAATCTCAACAAAGTGACATTGTGATATGGAGTTTAGAATAGTATTTCTTGCATTGGGTGTCAAATCAACATCACATATAACCACACCATTTAAATAATAGTACACTGGGTGTACTTTGGAGATTTATTTTTTCCCTTTTCAAAGTTTTCCCATGGTGTATCTTATATCTTTTGGAATTACTCTACTAAAATTATTGTATATCTAATGTACTTGCATTGCTTCTCTATTTGGATTAAGTAGGATTTATTTGTATTCTCATTCATTTATCCTAGATCCTTAATTATAGGGGATCCCAAATCTCTTCATCAATGATCATGCAATTTTCTTGCAACTATTCATAGGGCTTAATGTGGTAGGAAGTTATAGGTTAATCAATAATTTTAACTCTAGCATAATATTTAGTCTTTGCAATCAAATGTGACCAAATTACTATATCATTTCTTGGATTGAGGGAGGTATATATATATATAAACCTAATAGTTGGTTAGACCTAATATACTAATTCTTAATCATAAAAGGTTAGTGCCAACTAATACAATACTAAAAATTCTCCTATCATGTGCCTCACATCTTAAGTATTCTTGATCCTTTGTCATGCTCTACCCTATCAAACAAAGAATGGAAGTTCTATGGGTCTTACAAAGAGATTATCCTCCCTCTCATTGTCTAACATGACTTTTTGGTTATATTCCCTAGATTTCCTAACCCACATCTATGCCACAAAAGATCAAGCTTTATTGGGATTCATTGGGATTCATTGATGAAGGGATGATCCATCCCCTCTAACCTCAAAATAACCTAACTCTTTTTGTAGTGCCACATAAGGAAACTCATTTAAAAGGTTAATTTATATATAACATGTACTTGTATATAATGTATTAGCTACCTTCATAATGCCTCTCCATATGTGGGAAAATAAGTCATTTATTCATATTAATTTGATGATAATTCAAATTGAAAGGAAAGACTAGTGAAGCTCTTAGCATATTATAAGGATAACATTATAGCATGAGCTACTCTAAGTTCACATATGCACCCATCAACTAAGTGTAATTACTTTTCTTAAAATATTATGCCAACAAACATTGACCATTGCTACCATTTTATTTCTCTCAAGGGCTATGTATCTTCTTATGTTCAAGATGGATCTTCCCAACTTAAGCCACCCCAAATAAATTAATGAGTTTCCTTTTCCATATTTATTGAATTCCAATCTAGAAAAAAATAACCTTATAGTGATTTGTTGATCTTATCAATAAAATAAATAAAGGAACTTGTAGTTGGGTATAGATCAACTTATTTTGAAGACGAAAATAACTTTGCCTCAACTACCTTCAAACTTCAAACTCATTGTAGATCAAACTATATTTGTTGGTAAATAATTCACTGAAAGGATAGGAAGAACTAGTCGATATTCCCTTCTCGCCACTTAGTGGTAACCTCTCCTTACAAGTTTGTTTTTATACTTTTGAGAGATTCTAAAACAAGGTTACATAAATGATTTAAGTGATTATGTAGAAAAAGGTAGGAAAAATAACGCTTAATATTTGAGACAATTAATTTTAAAGACTAGGTATTAGACTTAACTAATTATTGAAGATTTAAAACAATCTTTTTAAATACTAAAAAAAGATAACATAAAAATTTATAGATGAATTATACCTCAATACAATAGATCCCTATATAAGATTTAAACTAAACTATTATGAAATTTTAAATTTTTAAAATTGTACAATGTAGATGTACACCACATGACCTCAATATTAAAGTGCACAACTACTAGTCCATTCCATTACCATTGCCCACCATTTTTATTTAATTCGACAAATATGAATATAATTTATGATAACAAAGATTGTTAGATGCAATTTTGATTTTATTCAAATTGAATACCATAAGAAAAAAGAATTAGATGAAAGAAACAACATTTATCTTAAAGAAAGAATACTAGGGAGTAAATTTTTCAATTAAAGCCAACAGACAGAAAAAGGATTTTATGAGAGATAGATAAGCAATACATAATATTTAATAAAGTTCATTGATACACCCAATCATATCTCCTAGTTAAAAAAGTTAGTTTAATATAATTTTGAGTGTGGTCAAGCGGAAGATTTTTGTCCGAACAGGGCAAGCTTAGAGCAGTAAAAGTTTTATTCATCAATCTAATGTGCATTACAGGCGTCCCATTTCTCTGGAATCTGATCAGCAGATCATGTTAACAATGGAAACCCATGGGTCAGTTCAAAACCGTTAACAAAGTTATAGCCCAAAACTAAATAAATAGAAACGAATTAAAGTAGTGTAACCTTTAAGCAGGTTGAGACTGTTGATTAAGGAATTTCTCTTTGCAGTCGCCACTGAACTTTCTTCCAAGAGTTTATCCATCGCACCAAAATTGGGAGCTCCCACATCTTTGAGAATCTGGGCCTCCAGCTCACTGCCCACCAATTTTCTGCAAACAAACTGAAGATGCATAGGAATCCCATCTCCCATCCTCAAAATGACCACTTTCCAGCATACCGCAATTCTCATCTGCATTTCATACACTTCCTCCACGCACTCACTCGTCATTTTCATGATGTCTCCCATTTCTACTTCTCCAAAATCGTCTAACACCACCGTCTAAACAGAGAATGGAGATCGCTGCTCGGACAAATGAAAGAGGGATAAACTGTTCGAATTTAAATTTTGTTGAAACAGCGGGAAATTTAGGCGGGTCGTAAATTAATAACAGCAGGTGGCTTTTAGAGTTTGCTGCACATTAAGTTTGGTCGCTACAGACAGTAAGCCGTAACTTGGAATTCGCTGAGTTATGGTACAACCCTGACAAAATCCGTAAGACTATGCATGAGCCATGGGATGACCATAGCATAGTCAGTCCTGGACAAACGCATCGTAACCGTAACCCCAACGGAAAACGGAAAATAAAAAAAAATCATTGACCGGTCAGAGCTTAGTGTGTGACACTTAAGCCCAGCCCTATGGGCTTTCCACAAAACTCCCTCTCTTCTCAGTAAGACCATGTAAACCAACACAGACCCATGTTAGTATAAATGATTATAGAATATATTAGATCCCTCTATAAGTGGAGTAGAATGAGTAAAGGAACTAGGTCTATACTCTTCGTTTACGGTCGATGAAAGTTCTCCCCCTGTGCACAACCATCTTATGCTACCCAAGGTTGTGAATTTTTCTCTTTTATACCTGTTGTTGCGCTCCATGAGGTGACATCTCGTTGAAGCATTCTGTAAAACAGTTCACTTGCCTCGTCTATGCGTCCATTTTTGCACACTTACCTGCTAAAGCACTCACAAGTACGGTATTTGAAAGAAACCCCGTTTTCATTAAGATTTTGTGAATGTCCTTACACTGGTTAAAAGCTCCCAGTTTTGTACAGGCTAGAAGGATGCAGACAAAAATGTGGAGTCTGCTTTTACAACTGCCAATTGCATTTTCTTATACATTCCAAGGATTTTTCAACAAATTCAGTTTTTTGCGCATATCCTGCAATCATCGTAGCTCACAGAGATCACATTTTTTTGAGGCATTTTATCGAACAATTCGTTGCCATTTTTATGCTCCATCATTTTGTAGTCATTTTTACCCTTTCAATTGCAATTAAATCTAGCAAATAAGGATGGAGGTCCATACCCATGCTGCGTAGGCAGATTGGATGCTCATTGCAAACTGGGCTTTACACTTTCTTATCTCATTTTCTTAAGCCTTTGATAAGATCTACCAAAATAGTCAAACCTTCAAACTGTCCAAAGCAATGCCAGAGGGGAAAAATTTAATACCACTCTTTATAAAACTGCCAGCAGAGTTAGCTTTAATAACGATAAGAAGGATAGTAGCTGCTATCGATTTTAATGCTGGGCAACATTACTGGTGAAAGAAAAATAAAAGAAAATAGGTTAGATTAGAATTACATTGTGCTGCAAATCGTCTGTAGATATTTGCAGTAATGGTAAATCGTCAGAGGATATCTTAATCAATTATATCACTCACACTTTTGTCAGCAAATAGTTTGAGCTGGTAGAATAGCGGAGTTCATGCGTGCGCCAAAGTCTTCATGCCTTTAATATTTTGTATAGCATTGGGTTTATTGCACCCTTAATAGGCTACTTAATGGAAATTGCAATGTTATGAATACCATTGTAAAGATTGTGTTTTTGTGAAAAGCTTTTATTTGTCATCTTTTAACGGTGACCTAATACAAGGAGTATCAAGAGGAATATGGGATCAATACTAATAGTACTTATAATTAGCATAGCGTAACATTGATACGAATGTTAATCTTATGTAAGAAATAAAAATGGGTATATATCAATGTGTCATTCAAGATATTATTTAGCATCAATTTTAATTATAACATTTTACTATCGTGGCATCTCCATGTATATGGTGTTTGCAAAAAAACCAAAAAGAGAACTCTAAAACTATACCTATAATAATCATCTTATACAAAAGAGAGAAAAGTAAAAGAGAGTCCTAACTCTCTTTAATTTATATAGATCGAATGGACATTTCTTATATAGATCGAATGGACATTTCTTTTTATATATGATTTATTTTCTTGTTCTTATAAATGTTCTTTTTAAGGTAAGAAATGTAGATTTAGATTTTCTTATTTATATTTTATATATATGGGGTGAAATGTGAAGTTTAATTATGGTTCTCTTTAGTGAATAAAATAAATGAATAAATAAAATAAGAAATTTAGATTGTTTATATATTATTGTTTTATTATAAAAATAATTGCAATAAATAAAGTATTTATGTTTTTCTTTTTTATATTTATTTATTTATATCTAAATGGTAAATTATTATTGGTTGAGAATAGAGATCTAATAAATTAATGTGTATACAACAAGTACATAATATTTACACATAAATATATATTGATGGTAATAGCATAAAATTTAGAAATAAAATAAAGAAGACGAGTGAATAGATGAGTTTTGTTTATGTTTATGCCAAATTAAATTAAAATTGGTAATAAATAGCATTTTATTTCAGATTTTTATGAATCCGCAGTAGTAATATTGTTAGGAACATAGATATAAGAGATATACAAATCTAGTATTGATATTGTGAATAATACTAGCAAAATGGGGGTTTGAACCAAGTTCAATATCATTACTCATTAATCATTACATTTTTTATTTATTTTTAGTTAAGTTGTTTTTAATATTCATTCATAATTTTATCTTTTAAGCTAATATTAATTTAATTAGTTCGTTAGATTATTTTTTTGAAATCGTTGAGGTTAAATTAGTTAAAGGTAGTGGAAGCAACTTATCAATGAATAGAGATTTATTGATGCTAAATTGTGTACAACTATGTTGTAATATCAATTCAAAACCTAAAGCTAGAGATAAGCAATGATGGTTGTTATATGGGTTTTGATTGTTAAACATTTAGGTCTAGACTATATTGATGACAATGTCTTGGGTTAGGTTAAAATAATTATTTCAAAAAAAAAAAAATAATCTTATGAGTAGAGGTTTGACTATGTCACGTATTTGGGGGAAATTTGTGTATTTAAATTAGTTTAATGATATTCTTGAGTCAAGATTTCATTTGTTTATTAGCCTCATCTAGGTAGAAATGATGTCTTAAGTTTAGTTTTTTTTTTTTTTGGTTAGAAAAGATAAATGAGATAAATATTTACTTGTATCATTATCATTCTTGGTCAAGTTATTATCACCTGGAAATTATAGATCTCCCCAAACACCAATTAAGACTTGCAATTTAATAGCCAAATTTAAATAACCCTATATGGGTACTTGGTAATAGTTCTTATCTCAAATTTAGAATATATCTTACTATAGTGTAGATTGGTGCTAGTGATTTATGATCTAAGTTGATGTCAATACATCTTTTGAAACTTTTTTTTTACACCCAATTGTTGGCCAACTAAGTGTGTGATGGTTGAAGTCCATGTAGTCGAACTACGATTCCTTTGCGAATTATATACATAGGCAAGGACGTTAGAGATGAGCCCCCGAGGAACTAGGTCTAGCCCCTAGGGTTTGCTCTTTTTTTATTACTTTGGGTTAATATTGATATAATGTATTTGCTTAGCTTATGACTTGATTGTGCTGCCAGTTTTTGAAAGTGTTGGTTGAACTATTTAAGTTTATCTTGATGATTTAATTTCCATGTCCCCATTTGAAAACCCTCCTAAGATTGCGTAAGCAATTTAGTTGTCTAACTAAATATATTAATCTATAACTGGTCATATGTTGTATGCTTTCTTGTAACTTGGCCTTCTTTAGTAGTAGTTTTGTGAGTTTTGCAAGCATTCTTGAGTGAAATTTGATAGTTGTGTTTTGTCCTTAACTATATTTTGAGTGTTAAATTTAGGGCATTACACTGTGGGACATCCTAAGAATCCTCTAATTCTTTAGCCACCTTCATAGAAACCACAAACTCAAAACAAACCCGAACTTATCCTTTACCCACCTAAGAATAATGTTTCACAACAACCAATTTATATCAGCATTGCTCATATATATAACACTAGAAAAAATACACAACCAAGAAAAAAACCTTCAACATCCCTCCCATTTTCTAATCCTATCTTTCTGAACCCTATCTTATCGGGTCCTCCTCGTTCACCTCCACAAAGTGAAAAGGAGTATGATCTTGTTGGACAACTAAAGAATACTCCTGCTAAGATATCATTATGGGACCTTATTCAAGCCTCCCCTCATTTTCATAGCATGATTCAAAGTGATTTACAACAAGTTCCTATCCCTTCTAATGTTCAAACAAATGACATAGCAACCATTATCCAAGGAATAAATGCTGACATTATTTTCCACCAAAGTGAGCTCCCTCCTTTGGAAGTGCAAAAAATAAAATGATGCTTTAGTAATAATAGCTACCTGTGATGGGTGGAGAATAAAAAAGAACCCTCATTGATAATGGCTCCACCCTTAATGTGTGTAGTGTGATCCTTTTGGATAGACTGGGCATGGATAAATAAAAAATTCAACCAAACTCTTTATCTATTAAGGGATTTGACAATGTAGGAAAACAATCACTTGATGTGATCACTTTGCCTATTATAGCTGGAAATGCCACATTAGAATCACTGATCCATGCTATTCCTCATGATCTTTCATACAACCTTTGTTTAGGTAGACCGTGGATTCATGCAATGAATGGGGTGCCTTCTACTCTTCATCATATAATGAAGTATGTCTACAAAAACAAAGTGTACACACTCGAAGCTGACCTTGAACCAAACAGTTGTTTAAAAATTGAGAAAAACAAAGAGAATCCTTTGAAAACATTAACACCAACTACATAAGTCGAACTCGTGCAAGATAAAGAAAAACATATTGAGGAAGTCATGAAGCTATTAGAAGATTATTGGGGTTCCTTAGATTTGACACCAACATTCATGGAAGAATACGAGATCATAAACAAAGATACTGAAAAGGGAAAAGTAAAAGCAGGAACATCAACACAAAATTCAGAAGACCCCTCGAAAGAATTCAAATCTCAACCACTTTAGAAGAAGAATCAAATTACATGAGAAACTTTGGTGAAGCTAATCATTGAATCCAAAAGAAATGAAAGAGATTTATGGAAAAGGTTATGAACTTATGAAACAACTTGGATATAGTGGAAAATGATGTCGTGCTAGAGAACAAGGTATTTGTGTTCCCATAGAGCCTAGCACACAAGAAAATACTAGTGGTCTTGGCTATTGTCCCCGAAAGAAACACACAAGCCTTCACTTAATATCAACACTATTACAAAAGATTCCTCTAAGCCAACTTTAAAGTACATCCTAAACTAATAGACACTAGTGGTCTTGATTTTTGTCCTTTGAAAGAAATGAAAGAAACAAATAAATCCTCACTTAACATCAATGTCATCACACAAAACACTAAAGATTTGAATTTGATAGATTTTACCCCCTCCCATAAAGGAGAGTACAAAATCTCGCAATCTAAAGAGTCTTGTGTAAGTATGACATCTTGTACTAAGCAGGAGATAACTTTGTTACAAAATGAAGGAACATATTCTACTATTGATCAAGAGAATATCTTGTTGAGACTCCTCCAAGATCATTTGATATCTCTCCCTCCAAGAACATGAAATAAATTTTACTACAAGAGTTTATTTTGTGCATATCATAGAGTTCATGGTCATTTTATTAACGAATGTAAGGCTTTAAGTGATAGAATTTGACATCTTAAGGAGTGTGGTGCTCTTCCTTATGTTGGGGCACCTAATTCCTCTAATTGATACTGATTTTCACTCTAGCATGTTTCTTGTCAATCATTTTGGCTCATCCTTGTCCTGCACTAAGTGGGGTCAAGGAGTTAGGTAGCCTTGTCCTCATATGTCACTTGTCGTTGTCTCTTTTGGCTAGTTGACCACCTTTCATGGAAATATGAGAGCAAGCTTGGGATGTGGACGACATGCCTTAGGTTGAATCACATGTGACATTACATCAACAATCATGTTTCACTGTGTGCTTTTCTTTATTCTTGTGATGCATCCTTTTCTTGGTGGTCATTAGGTTTGATTTCCTCCAGAGCGTGATATTTCTCTAACTTGTCCTCTATTCGAGACGTTAGGCACAATGATACCTAAGATGAGACCTTACATGAACTAAGAAAAATCCCTTTGAACATACCTTACACTATTTGGTATCTACAATAATTGAACTATATGACCACCTTCCATAATACACTTTGCTTGCCTATGGAGCCATCCTATTTGTTCATGAGTTTCAAGCATACGAAGCTTTACTTGCCTCATGAAGCTCAAAGATCATTATTATGTGGTTCTTTGTCAAAGTTATCAGGAGGTATATCTTTGGTATGGTTAATGTATGATGAGAAGCCTAAACGTGGGCATGAATTTCTCATTATATGATGAGAAGATGATATAGAGGCATGACTTTCTCACTAAGCCACCCCTTTTTGGATACTCACCCAATGGACAGTTTGAAGCTCCATTTCCTTAGAGTGAGCATGCATTTTTTGATAAACAACTTAGATCTGATCCGCATCGTGTTGTGAAAACGGTTGAGGCTTGATCCACCTCTCTTTATTTTTTCTTTCTTTTAGTCATTGTCATTGCATATTTCTTTATCTTGTCTTGCTAGTGCATATCATACACCTTATGTGCATCCTTTTGTGCTTATGTTAGTTTGACATAGGATCTTGGATCTTAGGGGCTTGACTACCTCCTGTGATCCTTGTTATCTTAGACCATCTGCATCTTGGACCCCTCTTGAATGTCTACTTTAGTGTGAGTTTGAAGCAAGTTCCTCCTCTCACTAAACTGGGGGCTAAATGTAATGACAAAAAAAGTACCCCCCTACATTTTTACACTTAATTTAGGAATGATTAACATTAATATGGACCTAATATTTCCTTGATCTAGTGTTGTAATGTGTTTTCCACATTCACATTGGATTTAGGGCCCTTTTAAGCTAAATAGACCTAATTTTGCCTTAATTTAATGTTGTAAAGTGTATTTATTTGCACCTTCACATTAAGTTTTGGGCCCTCTTACATTTATGACCTTTATATCATCATTAATAGGCCCCTAATACCCTATATTATACATCTTGAGGATTATTTCAACTGAAATCCTGACAAGATAATCAAATATACTTAATTTTACAAATCCCCAACATTTCCTCCACTTGAAAAAGCTTGGTGGGACCCATACACCACCTTGGGCATATGAGTCCTATCCAGATGGGACCTATATGCCACAAGTGGTGTATGAGTCCCATTTGGACCCTTTTTAGAGTTTTGAATGGGAAATCAGGATATTAAGTTCAAATTTCATGAATGTTGGCCTCTAGGATCTAATAAATGGTAAGCTAGATGGATTGCTATATAAAAAAGGTCTCAAATAATTATTTCACCTAAGCCTTCATGATATCAACCTAAGAAATTGAGAGTTAAGCATTCCAAGACTTCACAAGAGCATCAAGAGAGTTTATAAGAGTATTTCTAAGGCATTCAAGGGAAAAATTCTTCATCATTTATTGTAGCAATTCAAGATCCATTATCATGTCAAGGTCATTAGGCATCAAGCATGTTGTTGAGACAATGTTGTGATGTAGCATTGAAGATCCATTTGTAAGCATTGTTTCATATCCAATTCAAGATCAAGATCTACATTCTACATGGCCACTTCATGTTAGATTGTTGATTTGCATCTCAAGACATCTTTCAAGGTATTATTGTTCATGTTTCGTATTTCATGTTCCATGTTCATATTTTGTTGTTTCATCACAAAGTTTAATTACCTAAATAGGGTTTGACCAAGGAAAGGCCCTATTTCCTAACAATCAACAAGTTTTTTTCTCTCTCTCTACATGTGTGATTGCAGATCTAGGTGTCTTGGAGCTTGAAGATCCTTTAAATATTGAGTTGTAAGATTGAGGAAAGTTGTCAAATTGTCACCTTGTTTGCGAGATGACAAGAAGTCACCTACATGTCACAAATCAAGGTTTCAAACCTAGAAACAAAGTGTGGAAGGAACAACAGAAATAGGAGAGAAGATTCAGGTCTTGAACCTTCAAAAAGAAGAGTGGGATTGATACACTACTTATGGCATATGAGTCCCAATGTAGCATATTTTCTAGATTTTATTGAATTCAAATCAATGACTGAGATTTCAATTTTGGCACAAAAACCCTAGTATAGGACTAAATCACCCAGACTAGCATATGAGTCCTAGTGTGAATCAAATAACTAGTTTTCAAGGTTTTGGAGCTTGTTTTGACCTCATCACTCTTCTAGGTGCACCTCTGTTCATTTCCACTTTGATATTATGCATTTCAATTTCATTTCCTAGGTTATCTAGTTAGGTTTTGCATGTTACTTTGCATGATTCATTCATCTCTTATCTTTCCAAGCCCTAGCTTGGTGGTGAACCCTCCTTTAGTTCATGATCACACCCTATGATACCTTATTGTAAGATCTCTTTCCCCCTTGCTACATTCAAATTGAGATCTTTAAGGTTTCCTTGAGTGTAACAAGTGTGAAATAGGAACCCTATCCCTTGTGCCCCATCTCCTCGAAGGTGGGGCATCCTATTTCCATTGTTACAATAGGATTTGAAATTGACCAAAATATTAAGTAGCTCTACTTTATGTTAGGAATTAGATAAAATATAAAATACCACACATTGTATTTTATGAAAAAGCTATGTTTCTTGGCATAAACATGGAAGTGGAGGATATTCATACCAAATACATGGGGTGGGCCACACTCTAACCTCAAAAGAAGAGTTATTGTAGTGCCTACCTATTCCTAGCATGTGATGTTAGTGGAATATTGTATTTTATATATGCTAAGATGTTAAATGATCATATTTTGGCATTATTGTTTTATGTCCTGATTTGTGCTTCTTCTATGGTTATTTTACTATTGTTCTTGATTTAAATGGCATGAAAGTGCATGTGTGTTATATTGTCAAGTCCTTTGAAATGGGATGAATGTATTTCATTTTAGAGGTGTTCTTGGGATACGTGCATGATGCAGGCTTTCCCAAGTGATTATTATAATGTTTTGGTTCATGAATAAATGCATTAATATAGATATTATAATTAAGTGATATCACAAAATTTATCATTTAAAAGCAATGGAATTATAGATACAATGTTGTACACCATTGGGTACTTATGCAATGCTTCAACTAATTATATGTATGGAGCAGGTATGATTGATGTGTATATTGAGTGGTTACAAGTACTAGGTATTTCTCCACCTAACTCTACAGGTTTGAGTATACCTCGACGGTGGTTATAAGGAGATGTCACATTGGCCATTTACTATTTTTCCTTACCTGTCATACTTGATCCAAATGTGAGGCCCTTGTTATTTTATGTTATGATTTCATATACTGCAATTGTTTCTATGAATGTCCCATGGATGTGTGGTTGATGTTTTGTTAAATTTCCCATTTTCATAATTTAATTCAATTTATTCTTTTATGAATTTAATAGTGAAATTATAGGCTAAATTATTTTGGGAAATTAATTTAATTAATTTTCAAGAATTGGGTGTTATTGGTGGGAGTTTTGAATGGACACATGGAAAAATGAGTTATATTAATTAATTTGATTTGAATCTTGACTTTTGCAAAGTAATATGAAATATTCCTTATATATATTTAAAATGTGATTTAAATGTGAAATAGTAAATTAGATTGAATATTAATGTCTTATTCTAGATTGGAGAAAATCAGGGATTTAATGTGATTAATTAGAGAAGAAGGATATTATTTTATTGGGAAAAGAAAAAGGGTTATATATATATATGGTGTGAAATTGGGAAAAAATGGAGAGAGAAAATATTTGTTTTGAGAAATTTGAAAATTATTGATTGGGAGATAAATTATTATTGAAATTCTATGAGGTTGGATCTGTTTGTATAAGAATCAAGAAGGGATTGTTCTTGCTTTATTTCGTGATTCCTCATTTGGTATTCATGGAAAATTTTTAATTTCAAAATTTGGAGGGAATTACAATTAGTATCAGAGCTCATGTTGCAACACTGGGATCTCTAGTTAGTGTTTTTTCTAATGTGGTGTTGGTGTGCTTGATGTATGTGTTCTCAAGTGCTTATTTTGTAAAATGGTTGTAGAATTTTTTTCCTTATATTCCTTAGCATGGTGTTGTAGAGGGGTTGTGTATACCAACCCATGCCTTGTGTTTGTAGAGGAAGGATTCATTCTAAGCCTTTTCATACTCAAAAATATTGGAGTGAAGACCTTGGTGGAGTGTCTCCCAGGGTTGAGAGTAACCAATCTCTTGTTCCTTCTTGTTGTGTGTTAGCATGTTGATTCCTTGGTGTGTTTGTGGGTTGCAAGTAACATGTATATTGCCTAATGTGCCCTTGTTTAATTGCTTGATTTATGTGAGCTAGAGGGTCAATAGACCTTTGTTGGTTAAGAGGTGTTGCTTGTGTGAATTCCATTTTTGTAGCTATCTCCTTGTTGATATCGATGGTTGAATGACCTTATGAGGTCTTGAGTTGCTTTCGTAATTCCTTACTAAGTATGGTTGGGAAAATGTTAATTTAAAAGGAACAATTATGTTGTTAGATTTGATTGAGTATTATGTACTCTCATGTGAATGATGCATTTGAATGTGAAATAAATGATATTATGTTCATATACTTGATGTAGGAAAAGATTAGTGAAGTGGTAATGATTCCTTAAGTAATCTCATGATTGTGTGCCTTAGATGGGATAAAAAAAGTAGAGATGTAGCTATGATTTTATAATGGTCTATTTTTATATGTGCCTTGGGGTGATTTGAAAATGCAATTATTTTCTTGTGTATGGATAATTGAAGTGCTTCCTAATAGTGCATGTTGCATTGGAGTCAACTAGATGCATGTTTTATGTAAATTTGTCTTGCAAATATGAAGTAGATATATTGATTAGAATAAATCTCTGGGTGAAAGATATAGGTCCCTAAATTGTACTCCTACTCTAGGATGTGTGTTTGAACTGGTGTATGGTATCAAATAGCATTAAGTAAAATTTATAAATAAAAGGGAATAGTGGAATCATGTGCATAATAATTAAATAGTAATCATTGTAAGGAAATGACTACATTAGTAAACCTTGCATTGTTAAGTCCCAAATATTAAGTTTTTATTTCATTGCATGGTATGCACAAAATGTAGAATGACATGTGCATTGTTGATTAAATAAAAGATTATCCTTTGCTACACATTTAACTTATAATGAGAAGATTGTGCTTGAGCCCTTCAACATAGAGCACATCTTCAGTCTTGGATTTTCCATCAATACTTATAGTGCCCTTTCCAGAGATCTTTGCTAATAAATTATCTCCAAACTTTATTGATCCGCCATTCCGCTTAATCAATTTGATGAACTTAATTTTGTCACTAGTCATGTGAATTGAACACCCATTGTCTATTACCCTAAGATTTGTTTGCCCTTGAGCATAAAATGTTGTTTGGATAACCATTGATTTTTTAATGTTTGTTTCTTTGACTTGCTCAACATCATCTACCTTTTGAATTTTTTATTTTGAAAAATCACTTTTGTAAAATTTTGCTATATTCCTAACAATGTTGTAGATTTGACATGTCACATTGTTTGGCCCCACGGTTGTCATTGCACCAAAATGTAAACCTATCAACGCCCAATACGACCACTAGAGTTAATGGATACACATGAGGTAGTTAGTACATGTCATGAATCCCGAGGGGAGCGCTAACCATTTTTCAAAAATCTCCCCCTTAATGCAAATTGAGGGGATTTGAACTCGACACCTTTGGCTTTGATACCAATTTTTGGCTCCACGATTGTCGTTGCACCAAAATGTCAACCTATTAATGTCTGATATGACCGCAAAACCTAACGGATCCACAAGAGGCAGTTAGTCCATGTCACGAATCTCGAGGGGAGTGCTAACCATTTTCCAACAACATTGACACCCCCAAAGAAGCAAGAGAATTTCTACTTACAAAATTTCTTCCATTCATTTCATATTTTCACTCTATAACTTTATGTCCATACTTATTACAAATGAAACAATAACCCAAAATACATGATTGAACCTGTAATGACAAAAATTATACTCCCTTCTTGGAGATCTAATGCAATTTCTCATTCAATCTAGACCTATTTTAGTACACTTTCATTAATTACCCTTTAATTCATCATTAATAGGCCCCTAAGACCCTTTATTTCAGATCTTGAGGCTTATTTCAACTACAAACCCGACAAAATTCACAAAAACATCAAAATTTCTAACAACCCACCATGAAATCGAGGGTGGGACTCATACGCCACCTTGGCTTGGGCGTATGAGTCCCCCTAGGTGGGACCCATATTCCAGGAGTGGCATATGAGTCCCACTTCGACCCTTTTTAGGGTTTGAGTGGGAAATTCAAGTTTTAATTCAAATTTTTGGTTGATGTCAACCTTTGAGATCTAAATAATGGTAAATTAGGTGTAATGCCTATATAAACAAGCTTCTAAAGTCATTTTTCATCTAAGCAATAAGAGGAGCAATTTCAAGATCCAAGCATTCAAGAGCATTCAAGAGCAAGTAATCAACAAAGTTGGAGCCTTGGATCAACATTATTGTGTTTTTGTAGGTCTTCAAGCTCACTTCCATTCAAGATCTAGCATTGTTGAGGGTTGATTATGGTTTCCTATGGTGAATCATGATGGATTATAGGTTGGGGAGATGCAACTAGCCATCAACCCAAGCCTAATGACTTGTTTCCTAAGTGATTCCATTCTCCATTATCACTCTACACTCAACCTAAAGAAGGTACTACATTATTAGGGCTCATTTGGGGTGATTAGGGATCTCTCAAAGTGAGTCTTTCCTATTTATGCTTCATTCTTGTATCTCATTCACTTTCTCAATCTGATCTATTAAAACTCAAAAAATTCTTAGGTTATTCATTCACCTTTTCCTTCACAATCACTTGAGTCGAATATTCAAAATTTCAAATCATAGTTCCCCAACCCACAATGACCTTCAAGATACTTGAACAACCTCAACTTAGCCAAAGAATCATTTACAACATCTGCCCCTTTCAAATTTTCATTATTTCATTATGGTTGTCCTAATTGCGCATTTATGGCATTCAATGACTACAAATACAAATTTAGACTTCCAAGACACAATCAATCCATTCAATGTTTGTTACATATTCATATGAATCAAAAATAACAAAAAAAACCCTTCTCAAGACCTTCCCTTACACATAAACTTTACTTCTTACTTTAACTGCATATATAGCTACTAGCCATCAAACACAAACAATCAGACATATCTCTAGATACAAACCCTTAGACCCCAATGTAATTAGAATTTTGAATACTCCCTTTCATTCCTTCAAACATATCAAAAGGTTTCCATCTATTATTTTATGAGATAATGTAAAAATTAGACTGTTCACATACCAAAATAGGCCTAATTAGGCTTTACACCAAAAAGGGCTTATTGTCTTTTAGCCTTCCAATCTCAAACCTAGACAACCAACACTTCAAACATATTCCATTAGAAATTAATAAGCATAATTTATCACAAAAATTCCACTTCCAATGATAATTTAACAAACCCTAGCTTTATTTCTCTTTAATTGCCCTGTTTATGGACTAAGACACAAATTACAGTTTGAATTTCCACTTTACTCACTTTATTCTTAATATTTTCATCTAAACCCTTCAAAGCACGAAATTAAATCCATAAAGTAATTATATTACCAAAGACCAAGCATTTTCATTGATAAATATAAGAGAGACACAAATTTAAAGGCTCCCTGTTACCCTAAATCAGGGTTTTCACTATTTTCACAAAAATTACAATAACTCTTTCAAATATCCACCAATTCGCATGAAACAAAAAGAAACTAGAAGGTGATTGTTCCTTCTAACACTTTCAAGCAATAAGACATGATTTTATGCCCATATGATTCCGTACATAGGCCTAAAACAATAAATTTTCTGTAGAAAAGCATAAAAATTATGTTCTTTTATTGTTCAAAATCTAAAAATCAATCACCCACAAAATTTCTAGTGTACAAAGAGCCCTTTTAAAGGCATACAAATGTCTTTCCACATTCTAATTGCTTCCTAACTACTTTCCAATGCCTAAGACCTTTCAACTTCCACAATTTGCATTATTTGGCAATTTTATATCTTTTAAGTTGACAACTTTTACATACATTGGAATCTTTTACATTTTTTTGACTCAATTAACCTCCTACTCACCTAGACACATAAGAAATGATTTAAATCACCCTTATTACAAGGTAAAACAACAAATTGAATAAATTTTCCACATGGAGGCAAAATTGGTTAGGGTGCTCCTGCACCAAACTACCGGCCAAGAAAAAGAATCCAAGTCCACTTGGATTGATGTTGTCAACAGGTCTTCAACTCTTTGTATGCTCTGCCACCTTAAACTACTTCTTATCACCTTCATTTTTACCTTGGGCTTCATCTTGTCCATGCAAATCAGCTTCATACCTTGCTCACCAATTGAAATCAGAATCTTCACTCTTTGGTGTATCTCAATATCACGCTCCTCCCTTTGTCCTCTAACCTACAAGTTGTTTCTTGTCCACAAGATCAGTATAATAAAGAAATGAAACATAGTTTTTATCATCATACCTCCATCATCCTTCAATTCCTTGCAAACCTCCAAGATCAACTCATTCACAATCTGCTCTTCATCCATTCTCGATACTAATTCAAAGTCTTCAACATCTGAAATCAAGTTCTCTACATCTGTTACTTCTTGCTTGGAAACATCTGGAGCAACTTTGCTTTCTTCATCAATGAATTCTTCATGTGCATCTTCATATGCTTCTTCTTCCTCTTTCATTTTCTTGCTTCTTCTTCACAATCTTCTTTATAGGCCAAACCATCTTCCTTTTCAATGTCAAATGCCAACTTGTCTCTTGTTTCATCATTTGTTCTATCTTCAACATGGATTCTTGGAACTCTTTTTCCAATCTACTTAACTCTTGCTTCAACTCAATAGTTTCTCTATCCATATTTTCTTGCTTCTTCTTCTTCTTTCTCTCTTCCTCTACATGTAAATGCCTTCTCAAGTTCTCCATCTGTACAACTCTCTGCCTCACCTAGGTCCTCTCTCCTAGTCTCTTGGACTTTCTCACTGCATCAACCTGCAAACAACCAACAAACCACACAAATACAAAACCACAATACCACAACTCACTAGCCCAAATCTTTCTCAAGCTCTAATACCAATTTGATGCAGAGCACAGGGGAAGACAATTCACTTTCTCAATCTGATCTATCAAAACTCAAAACACTCTTGTGTTATTCATTCACATTTTCCTTCACAATCACTTGATTCGAATATTCAAAATTTCAAATCAAAGTTCCCCAATCCACAATGAACTTCAAGATACTTGAACAACCTCAACTTAGCCAAAGAATCATTTACAACATCTGCCCCTTTCAAATTTTCATTATTTCATTATGGCTGTCCTAAGTGTGCATTTATGGCATTCAATGACTACAAATACAAATTTAGCCTTCCAAGACACAATCAATCTATTCAATGTTTGTTACATATTCATATGAATCAAAAATAACAAAAAAAACCCTTCTAAAGACCTACCCTTACACATAAACTTCTTACTTTAACTGCATATATGGCTAGTAGCCATCAAACACAAACAATCAGACATATCTCTACATCCAGACCCTTAGACCCCATTGTAATTAGCATTTTGAATACTCCCTTTCATGCCTTCAAACATATCAAAAGGTTTCCATCTGTTATTTTATGAGATAATGCAAAAATTAGACTGTCCACATACCAAAATAGGCCTAATTAGGCTTTACACCAAAAAGGGCTTATTGTCTTTTAGCCTTCCAATCTCAAACCTAGACAACCAACACTTCAAACATATTCCATTAGACATGAATACGTATAAATTATCACAAAAATTCCACTTCCAATGATATTTTAACAAACCCTAGCTTTATTTATCTTTAACTGCCCTGTTTCTAGACTAAGACACAGATTACAGTCTGAATTTCCATTTTACTCACTTTATTCTTAATCTTCTGATCTAAACCCTTTAGAGCACGAAAGTACATCCATAAAGTAATGATCTTACCAAATACCAAGCATTTTAATTGATAAATATAAGAGAGACACAAATTTAAAGGCTCCCTGTTACCCTAAATCAAGGTTTTCACTGTTTTCACAAAAAATACAATAACTCTTTCAAATCTCCACCAATTCGCATGAAAAAAAAAAGCAACTAGAAGGTGAATTTTCCTTCTAAAACTTTCAAGCAATAAGATGCAAGTTTATGCACGTACAATTCCATACATAGGCCCGAAACAATAAATTTTCTATAGAAAAGCATAAAAACTGTGTTCTTTTATTGTTCAAAATCTAAAAATCAATCACCCAAAAAAATTCTAGCATACAAAGAGCCTTTTTAAAGGCATACAAATGTATTTCCACCTTCTAACTGCTTCCTAACTACTTTCCAATGCCTAAGACCTTTCAACTTCCACAATTTGCATTATTTTGCAATTTTATATCTTTTAAGTTGACAATTTTTGCATACATTGGAATCTTTTGCATTTTTTGACTCAATTAACCTCCTGCACCAACCTTCAAAATCAACTTCACCTTCTTCTTCATCCACAGATTTTCATGAACTTCCAAAGATCGTAGTGGCCATAAAAAGGGATTCATCTCCAGCATCATATCATGTACAATAGTCTCCTCCACCCAAGGAGCAAGAATCTTCTCTGGAGAGAAGGTTATTCTTGAAATTATCTCTCTTGAAACCCTTGCTGCTACTTTTATTTTCTTTAAAAGGAAATTTAGAAGCATAATGACCAGTTCTGCCACAATTAAAACATTTGAATGGTAATTTACCTTTGTATTTGCTTGATCCTTTCTTTAGCTTTCTCACAAAGTTTGCTTCTTCTTCCTTAGAATCACTAGGTAATCCAGATACTTCTTCTTTCTTCACAACTTTGAATGCAACTTCTCTTTTGTGTGTACTTTGAACTTCATTCCTCATTTCATAGGTTGTGAGGGATTCAAGCAAATCTTCCATGGTAAGCTTTTCCAGATCATTGGATTCTTAAATTGCAGAAACATTTGAGTCAAACTATTGAGGAAGAGTTCTTAGAACTTTCTTCACCACCACAGAGTCTGTTATGTCTTCTCCAAGACCTTTGATTCCATTCACAACTTCATCTACCCAGGGTAGATAACTATCTATGTTCCCTTTTTTCATCTTTAGATTCTCAAACAATGTCTAGTAAGATTACAACTTTGCTTGCTCCACACTATCATTTTCTTCATAGAGATTCTTGAGCTTATCCCAAATCTCCTTTGCAATCTTACATTCCACCTTAACAAATTCAGAATTAGGATATAATTCTTTTCTTTATCATTGTTCTCATGAGCCCTTTTTGCATTTGGATTAGTGATAAGATGAGTAGGCTTAACATAGATCTTTGAAAACTCTCCAAACATCATAACCTAGACATGAGAGATAGGCATCCATCCTCACACTCTAGAAGGCATAGTTGTTCCCATCAAACTGTGATGCCTTAGAAGAGGACTAGACTTTTGAGCCATGTGTTCTAAACCAAGATCTACCTTCAAATGTTAGGTTGCGCCAAGGAACATATCTCTGATACCAATTGTTAGAAAACACAAATGTACTAAGAGGGGGGTGAATCAATATATCCCTCAAATTAATTTAATTCAACTTATCAATCAAAACTTATAACTACCTTAATCATATAACACATTCAAGAAAAAGCACAAAACAACAACACCAAATTTATGTGGAAAACCCAACAAGGGAAAAACCACTGCGAGAAAATCTTCTTGGAGCTACTATCCAAATCCAACCTCAGAAAATAAAGAAATAGTTACAAAATTTTTAATATCTTAACCTAATGAAGTTTACAAATCCCTACTCAACACTTACAAAATGAGGCTAAAACCTCATAATACAATACTTTGATGAATTAGATGATCAACCACCACCACAACACTTTTGCTACCTTTGACTTGCTACCTTCAACACTTATACACCTCTGCTTTTGGCTCAAATGCCTCCAAAATTCACACTTACACTTCTACCTTTGGCTCACTACCTCTTTAACACTCACTTTCATAGTTTGGTAGGCTCACTACCTTGTGTACATCACTTCTACTCTTCTACTTTCAGCTCACTACCTCTAGCATACATCAAAAACTTCTCTACAAAATTGCACACATTCCTCTGCATTCGGTGTACTACTTTCAAAAAATTTCATAGTTCATACATTGAATACTTGTACACCTTGATCACACACTTGATCTTTCATTTATAAATTCTGCAAGCTTCAATAAGTTTCTCCTTGTTGGCCACACTGAAATGTATGAACATGAAACATGCAATGACCATATTGAGTTGGCTCAAAAACATTCACAGGAAAGGGAAATTCAATGAGATCCAAGCCAGGAGATAAGCGAGACCTAATTTAACTCTTTACACATTCCCATACTAGCGCACACCACAAAAACCTAGCGTAGACAACTTAATGTATTAAGTTGGCCCAACAAACACTCAACCCTCAAAATATTAACTCCAAACCACAAGCGGTACTTGAGAGACAAGATAGCATCAAGTGGATTACATTACAAGAATAAAATGATATTCAAGAATATTTCCATGCCCTTCTTTCACAACTTTATGTAACATTATGCTAGAGCAAGAAAATAGACATATAACCAATATCTATTGCAAACTTAGACAACACAGTCTTGAGATATTACTTTGACAACTCAACTTGCGGTACACTTCAGTAATTGAAACTTGAAGAGAGATGATAGATAGACATGAAAAACACATCCTTCAAACTACAAGACCACAACAACTATGGAGAAATGCAAAAAAATTCTCTAAACCTTCCAAGATTGCGACAACATAGTCTTCACTCTTCTTACTCAAGAAACTTCTACGATGACATCTATGTTCTTAAAACTAGAACACCCATGCTTCACACTTGACTTTGGATATCCTTCAAAATGTAAGACCATATCTTAAAATGCAAAGGAATGTGGAGCATTCTTTGAAGATTTCCAAAGCACCTTCCTAAGCCACTAACTATAAGAGATTATTTTATACAAAGTACATCAACAGATAGTGAATACAAATTCATAGAATCATTTGCTTATTCATGAACAACAACAAACAACTGTTATAGTAACTCATGACATCCAACCTCATACATTATACTTAACTTCCTGATTGCAACATATGCAACCATCACACATAGCCACTATGCAGAAACCAGAGACAACATCATCAACAAACTCCAGACTATTGACATCAATGGCAACTCCTACAACATACTTGAAACAAACTCACCAAGTACTCCATTTCTACTCTTCCATATTGTCTTTTGAGATTCCAATTTTGGAGACTTGTAGGCCAACATCATGCCTTCTAATCTATCCAACTTCTTAAACTTTATAACCCTTGTAGCATTTTTTTTCATATTTTAGTATCTAACTTCCATATCTTCTTCTCTTACCATTCTCACTCTCAAAAACCTCTAGATTTGATCTTTAGATCAAATGATAATTAATTCCCTTTTATATTTGACCTTATGGAGTACATATAATATCAAAATGTGAAAAAAAAATTTACTAAAGGAAAATACTACTTTGATAACAATTGATCCATAATCTATTGGGCTAATAGCCTTGGTGGTTCATTAACTATGGATGAATCAATTTCAATACTTCTTAATAATCTTAGTAATATGCCTTTGTTGGAAAAACAAGGATAGACAACTGAGAGGGGGGGTGAATCAGTTGTCACAGATTATTTAAACTTTTCAAACTTTACTTAATTCAATTTTAGATATAATCAATGAACAATAAACCATAAACAATCAACACATTAGAAACACAGAGAACACTAAGATTTTTTTTCATGGAAACCCTATTAGGGGAAAAACCACGGTGGATGTTAGTCCACAAGATCATACCCTGTTAAAAGTATAATGAAAAATAATGGGAATGCACATACATTCCAACACACTGCCTAGAGCTCACTGCTCAATTACAAGAGGGATCACTGACCAACAATACACAAAAATATGGATTAGATCCACAAAGTATGAACTGAGAAAATAGCTTCTACATAAGCCTGATTACAGTTCCAATTAAGCACAGAAAAACCTTCTTCACACTTCGCTCAAACTTCTCACTCTGCTATGTAATCGAATGATTATAACATTATTCACAAATCTGCACTTTCTCTGGCATACATTCCCTCTTATGCATAGATTAACTTCGCTCAAACAATCATTCTCATATATCCACAACAAGGAATTACATTTGAAACAACCTAGTCGACTAGAAATATAAAACATATTTTCAATGTCGGCCCAAATTTACAAATAAATTTTCAATGTGGATCAAACACCATCAACTAATATTATGATGAGACCCAAAACAATGTCCTCGAGCATGCCAAACATTCAAATTTTAATTTCCAAGGATCTACAACATGTTACAACCATCATGTCAGCTAGGAA
>VDFB02129994.1:0-29199 GCA_007258455.2 Sequoia sempervirens
TCGCCCCATTGCAAATGGGGACCCCTAATTTTGGCTTTGCTTTTCGTTCGTTTTGTTGTTGTCTCTCTTTTCTACTCTCTGCCTTTCCGGGGACGTTCCCGTCTGTGAGTTTAAGCTTGAAATTTTGGCCAAGTCCGAAAAATTAGGGTTTTGAATTTTCCAGCCAACCCAAAGTCAAATGAGATGAATAAATTGCAAATTGAGCTTAACACTGTTGTTAGTATGCTTCCAGTAGGTCTCCACAGAAATTTCATCGAATTCTGGCAACTTACTATTTTTAGTAAGTGTGCAATTACAGGCAATCCTTCAGCATTCTTGAGATTCCGACAATCACACTGCGTCCAGAGCACATCAGGCTACTCACAGGTTAAATTTGAACTAAAATGGACAACCTGCTATTTTTAGCAGTACAGCTTCCAGAGTAGATTTCAAGGTCTAGATGTTACATTTTCTAATGCATGTCTGGAGATTCCTTGTGGGTTTTTCGAGACCTTCGCGATGATATGACATGCAAAGCATGACGATGACTTTCAGCATTCGGCCTTCGGAAGCCAATATTAGGGTTTGCATGCAGACGTTTTCAGCGCATGTCGGCATTTTCTTTCTGGGTTTTCCAAGAGCTTCGCGGCAGTGTAACATGCAAATGGAGCTGACAACTTTTCAGAAACTTACTATTTTTAGCCAGTGCTTGCATGTTGGAGATTTTTCTGGGTTTTTCAAGATTTCTCGGGCAGTATGACATGCAAGATCATCTGGCGGCCGATCAGTCACTTTTCTGGCCGTTTTCTATTTTTAGCAGGTGTCACTTGGGCAGCTACTCAACACTTCAGAACTGCAAGCTGATCATCATGCAACTGAAACAACGTCAAACAGAGCTCATCTGAGCAGCATGCACAAAATTAGGGTTTTGAGCTTCAGAGCTAAAAATGAGGGTTCAGGGGTCAAAACGTTCAAAACTGAGGTATCCATCATGATCGGCATCCTTCCGAGAATCTGCTGGCAAAATTTGAAGGCAATCGGAGAACCTGCTATTTTTAGTAAAATGTTCCAGACGCAGGCTATAAATAGAAAGTCAATTTCAGGCGCCGACACAGACAGGCAAGTTCACCAACGAGGAGCACACTGTCCAAATTTCAAAGCAAACAGAGAAAAGGAAGCCTCAGGAATAGGCACTTACTATAAATAGTAAGTCACTTCAGCAGCAGCTATAATTGGTAGGTTGGCACCAGATCTCAGCAGACATGGGTCAAACATGTGATGAGGGACCTTTGGCGCAAATTTCAAGACTAATAGAGTGATAGAGAATGAAGAATCAGATAATTGCTATTTTTAGCAAGCTAGTACAGAGAAATTAGGGTTTCCTAAAAACAAGGGCAGAACAGGACAGTCATGCGAAATCAACATCCAGCTACGATCACCACGCTTTAGGCACTCAACTCATGAAATTTGGGCTCATTCTGAACATTTACTATTTTTAGCAGGTTGCTAAAAATAGCAGAGGCATACGGGTACCGGGCACCAGCAACTCACTCATGTCACCAGGATCCGAACAAAGCAAAATCTAGCCTTTTTGGAGCTTGAAATTAGCTTGAAGTGCGAAATTGGAAAACTTTCTAAAAATAGCAAATTAGGGTTAGCATGATCGAGTCACCCTAAATTTGGCAAAGGGAACGAAACACGTCAAATTTGATAATTTTTCAAATCCGGCACCAAAACTTGCTTTAAAAGGCTAGAGACAGATCAAAATTCTTGAAGTGCCATAAAAATGAAAGCTAAAAAAACGTCTAAGTCATTAAAAGTGGAAGCTTGATAGGTGATATGCGCCTAGGCACAAACTGGAAGTTGAAAGTGCTCAATGCGCCCAGTGGAGCTTGAAAACTTTCTAAGTGTTGTATAATGGAAATACACCTTGTCAAATGCGCCCATAGGGAAAGTGTTGAAGAAAATGCCTAAGGCATAAGGAAATGGAACCTCAAGGCACAAAATGCGCCCTTGACTAGTGGAGGGAGTCGGAGGATTTACTAAGTATTTCAAAATTGAAAGCATGACCTCTTGAGTGCGCCTTAGTTGAAGAATTGGCAGAGAAATTTCAAATGTTCAAAATTAGAAGCTCAGCACCCTGAATGCGCCTTTGACTTGCATAAAGACTTAGAAAATATTCTAAGTGTTATAAATTTGAAGTGGGCCCCATCCCATGCGCCTTGACTTTTGAAGGAAGTGTTCTACATTGAAAGCTCCCCCCTATGCATGCGCCTTAGCTATTTAAGAAGGCTGTTAAAGAATCTTTAAGTCATACAAAATTTAAGTGAGCCCCCTGTGATATATGCCTTAACTTGTGGAGAGCTGGAAAATATTCTAAGCATGGAAAAATAAAAGCTCCCCCCTTAGAATGCGCCTTGCCTTGCTTGGAGAGATTGGAATTTGTTTAAGATTGCTAAACTGAAAGTAGAGGAGCCTAAGTGCGCCCTTAGCAAGGAGGAAACTACAAACTTGTTCTAAATGCGCCCAAGGTAAAGAGGGACCTCTAAAGATTGCTGTCATCAAATTAAAAGCTCTACATGTGAAACGCGCCCCACTTCAAATTGAAAGTTTGATATGATGAATGCGCCCAAGTGTGCAGGGTGGATACTTGAATATTTTTTTTTTTAAGGCGTGAAATTGAAGGTTGCATAACATATCATATGCGCCCAAGTGATAAAGTGAAAGCTACTACTCTCAGAAGCGCCCCCAATTGAAACCTTGACACATGATATGCGCCTCCTTCTGGCTGGGAGATTATTCTAAGTCCGAAAACTGAAAGCTCATCACATAGTTTGCGCCCTTGAAGTCAGAAGCTCAAAGTTTGAATAAAACATGAATTTGGTTGCTCTATGAGTGATAAGCGCCCCAGGGTAAAAGAGGTGATTGAAAATGTTGAGTGTTGGCAAAGTGGAAGAAGCCCCTTTCATATGCGCCCCAAACTGAAGGCTTACACATGAACTTGCGCCTTGAGGAAAGGGAGGAATAGAGTTTTTTTTCAAGGCTCACACATTCAAAGGCGCTTTAAGCTGGAGGTTTGAAGTTTAAAATAATCTAAGTGTGACAAGCTCAAAGCAGGCACATCTAGAAGCGCCTTCGAGAAGAGTGAGGAAAACGAATGTTCTTTAGGTGTTTAAAATGGATGCACAAAGTGGTAAATGCGCCCTTGGTATTGGATCTGAAAATTCTCTAAGTGTTATGAATTGGAAGTGGAAGAGCTAAAATGCGCCTAGACTTGGAAGGAGCATTAAAAATATTCTAAGGCACTCAAACTGAAAGTGAAGGTGGTCAAATGCGCCCAGCAAGGAGGTGACTTAGAAAATTTTCTAAGTGTGAAAATTTTGAAATGGAGAGGTGCAAATGCGCCCAAGTTTAGGAGGAAGTCAAAAAGTGAATATTGCCAGGCGTGGAAGTGAAATATCATCTTCAAGATGCTGAGTGCGCCCATGATGCACAAGGTGATGGTGAATTGAATAATAAAAATGCTTGGCATTGAAACTAAAAATGTTCTCCATGACCTACCGGAAACTCCAAGGTGAAGGAGGTGGTGGTGGTTTTCTAAAAAAAAATTTGTGCTAAGTGTTGATAAGATTTCTCCACAGGAAAAATGAAGGATTGAAGTGAATGAAATTTTCTAAGGCAAAATTCAAAATGTGCCTATGATGGAATTTAAATATTTTTCTAAGTGTTAGTAAAATTCCACCTCTCTAGAGGAAAATTGCGCCTAGACTGGGAGATGATAGAGTTTTCCTGAAGAAAGCAAAATTGTCGGGGATGAAGTCAGATAATGCTAACTGCCCGGGGTTGATAAATTTTTTTTCAAGTCGAGCAAGAAAATATGCCCAGAGGTGAAAAATGGAAATAAATTTCACGGAAATCATTTTTTTTCTAAGGTTCAAAAATTCAAAAATTAAGTGAACCCGTTCGTTGTGCACCCATGAGTTCGGCGCATTCTGGAGGAAATTTTCTTCTGGGTATTGATGATTATCGACGAGGAATGGATTTTAAAATCTTCTACACTTTGTCGGGGCCTTCAGGGTGAATATTTTTGGTGGGCACCAGGTTGATGAATTTCCTAAGGGAAATTTGAAATTTTTCTAAGGCAAGGAATAAATGATGTTGTCGAAGATAAAATGCCTCGGCGGATGAATTTGAAAGTGATCGCCTAGATGATTTTTTATCAAATTCCTGATGAAAGAATTTCTTCTCAAGCCAGAGTTGAATGAAATATCAAAGTAAAGAGCGCCAGGCAGAATGCAGGATGGGTTGAAAATTTGGCTAAGGCATGAAGAATCATGAAGAAAGAAAAGTTGTGTTGAAAGAAAAACGATGAACGCTTGGAAGTTAAAACATGAAAATCAGGTAAGTAAGGTGAATTTATATTATGAAGTATTCTAATGCTCTTCTCCTTGCTTGTTTTGCAGGAGGAACGTCGAGATCAAGCGATGATGACTTGAGATAATGATAAAGCAAATAGTCCAAGTTACGAGTTTCAATCTCGAAGGAAGAAAAACTTGCAAGAGATTGGCTAGGTGTTAGACAAAGAAGTTGAAGAACAAAAGTCAAGAAGAAGATCAAGAACAGTGTGAACGCGTCTACAAACGGAATCTTCTAGAAGGAATAATGGACATTATGGCTCATTTATTACCCCACTCTCTTTTGTGGCGGTTTTTAGGGCAAATCATGTTTAGGGCTGAGGTGGCACGATCTGGGCCATCCAGCCGATTGTAATCTGAGCCGTCCGTTGGACTTGGCCAACTATAAAAGGGGGAGTCCCCCTCATTTGCACTCTCATTAGCTTAGAGTTAGACAGTAGACATAGAATAGAGGGACAACTTAGAAGTAGATTGATAGTGTAGTTGGAGGAGAAGGAAAGTTTTCCTTTGAAAACTTTTGTAAGAAATTGTCGTGTAAAACTTTCATAATAAAAGATCTTTCATTGATGGTGAAATTCATCTTTGTTGTGGATAGCTAGCGAGGTTTCTTCATCCCTTCTACTTCAAGTAGCGTAGAGTAGCGTAAATTTCATTTTCATGCAAGTAGAAGATAGTAATTGTGGAATGTGGTGTTTGATCTAAGCAACTTCGTCTATCCATACCACTAGTGTATTTGCTGATGGTGAATGCGCCTTGTGTGGTCAACTGGAATATCATGTACTTAACTTCAATCACAGTTTGAATGATGGTATGCGTCGTTGTGATGGTATCTTCATGTCAAGTGGTGGTTTGAACATCTTTAGTCATCTCCCTTGAAGATTGCACCGACTCCGTGGAAGCTGTCCGATGCGAGGCAAAGCGAAGTCCGGTTAGAAGTTTGCTGAAGTTGAGCTCCATATCCCACACCTTAGAGTAGATTAGAATCTTCTTAACCTTACCTCATTTCAATTCAGTACTTTCTGATTAGAATAGGAAACCCGAACTTCATAGACAAATCTTTCGAACATTTGAATTCCTTTCTCCGCTGCCGAACAATTCCGTAAGTCCCCTTGAAATACCAGCAAATCACATCGAGCCAAACTGAGCCTATTCACACTAAAAGAACCTTGGAGTTGAATGCACGAACTTTCTTGCAATCTTAGCGTGCGGAATACTTTGATCAAGAGAGAATAGGGAAGCCGTTGGAAACTTTATTCTGCGTTGGTGCGGTCACGAAAAACACATCAACAACTCGGCAGCCCACTCTACCATGTCATGACGCATGAGCCACTCCATTCGGCGAAAAGAAATTGTTTTAAGGTCACTGTCCCGTATTGCCTTAAGTATGTGTGTCTTCCCGTCGACCTCAAAACAGATCTCCATGTCTTTGAGACGAAGTGTAACCTCCTCCAATGAATGTAACCACTTCATTCCCAAGACCAAGTCAATGTCTCCCATATTAACAATGTAATAATCTGCCTTGAACTCATAATTGTTCAAGCGTAAGGGGAGATCCTTAATCATGCGCTCGCATCTCAAAGTGTATCCATCTGCCACTTTGACTCTGATGCCCTCAAAATCCTCAGTGATGAGTCCTCGTTTCTCAACGAATCTAGCATCTATAAAGTTATGCGTGGCTCCTGTATCCAATAGGGTAATGACCCTCTGTCCTGCTAATACACCACGAAGCCTGAAAGAACCCTCCTGCTGGATGCTAGATAAACGGGCCTCCTGTACCTGAAGCTCGGGCTCTATCTCTGCTCTAGGCTCTGGAGCCTCTGACTCTGAATCATCTGAATGCTCTGGCTGTTCGGAATTTTTTGATTCTGATTCCTCATAATATGCCCACATCACACGATTTGCCTTGCCCTTAGGTCTTAGAGGACAATCGTGACTGGCGTCATATGGTCCCTTGCAGTAGAAGCAAAGCTTCTTCCTGCAAAGGTCATTCAGGGCCTCATGATCCAAAGGTGGGAATGCTGATTTACCTTTCGAATCGTTTTTATAATCTGATTTGTCTTTGTTATAATCAGGTTTATCCTTATTTTTATTAAAGCCCTTATTATCTCTGAATGATGAAGAACCTCTGGAGTTGAATCTACTCGACGGGGCTGCGAACTCCATGTTACGTGCTTTCTTCATCGCCTCCTGTAATGATGGAGGATCAAAGGCTTTGATCCAGCCTCTCAGTGGCTCGGTCAAACCCTCCATAAAGAGTACTACCAATCTCCTCTCAGATATGCTCGGAACCATGACAGATAGCCTCTGAAAATCACTGATATAAGTCTCAAGACTGCCACTCTGCCTCAACTGTGCTAAGTCTCTGAAGTAGGTTTCTGGATCCTTCCGGTCAAACCTCTCAACCAATCTATCCACAAACTCCTGGTAGGTAGTGATCCTGTCGTGCTGTAAAGTCACCATGCCGTGGTGCCACCAGTCGTAAGCTACTCCCTCGAGGTGCAGTGTAGCGTATCTAATAGCGTCTCTCTCCGCCATTGGACGCAAAGTGAGGAATGTATCAAGCTTGCTAATCCAAGCTTGGGCTGTCATCTTCCCACTACCATCAAACATCACCAGATTAAGCCTGTTGGTTGCATGTTTGAGATCATTATTCTGCTGCTGAGGTCTCCAATCCTGTCGAGCCCTGTTGTGTTCTCGCCTCTGTGTAACAAAACGGTCAAAAGAGATCCGTTCTCTGACTGCAGGAGGTATCAACTCCCACTCCTTGTTCGCTGCCATAAGGTTATCAGCAAACAGATCCTCGTGCTCAACATCTGGTACAGCCTCATCGGGCTCCTGTCTCGTGAAAGTAGGCCTAGTAGGCCTATCTGCTGTCCGTGACCCCGTCCTAGGAGCTCTCCGTGACCCTGCCTCACTCCTGTCATCGTCACGATGTGGTGACGGTCTCCTCGGAGTACCCAATCTCTGTAGTGCCACTGTCAACTGCTGCAAGACCTCAGTCGACTGTCGCTGACCTGCACGTATATCTCTGAGTGCATGCAAGACCTCTGCATCATCCTGATCTCTGTTATTCTGTGAGATCTCTGTCCTAGGTATGTCTGTCTTGTCAGCCCTATCATTCCTGTCAGCCATGATTCCTGGCTGCCTGCTCAAACTGCGTTGCCTTTCAATCAAGGCACGTCTGCGAGTATAGTACCTATATGTATCAAATTCCTCTGGCTACATGTGATGGCTAAACCCTCAGGATGGCAGGATTTAGCTCTGATACCACTGTAGAAACCCTAGTTTCCCCCTGATACTGATTCTGACTGTGTTTTTAGGTTTTTCTGACGTTTTTGGTTTTTTTGCAAATTTTGAGTTTTTGATGCAATAAATGAAAGGTACGGCTTTGCTAGAAATTAATAATAAATTCAATAAAAATTAAATAACTCTGGAATTGATAGAATATGGATGCCAGTATCTTTATTTGATCTTCTCTACAGATTACAAGAATACCTAGATACATGCAATGAATAAAACAATGAATTTTCAATATTTAAAGAACCTGATATTTGCTGCAACTGAAGTACAGATCTGGTACGGCTGAAGTAATAAATGCCTTTTCCCTTCTGATTGATGATTGCAGATGGCTCCAGTAATGAAGGCGCTTCCACTGGTGAAGGTTTGAAGCTAGTATAATAGGCGTTTCTCTCAAGATGAAGAAACACGCCTCTGAGTGAAGGTACGGCCTGACAGAGCAGTACGGCCTGTCAGAAAACAGCATCAAGAAAGTATGGCCTTTTCAAATATCACTATCCAAGTCACGGTGTATGGGCACCTTGATGAATAAATACTGTCTGAATGCAAACAACTGAATAAAACTCTGAAGATGATAGATTCTCTGAAGCTCTGTGATTTCCTCTGAATGAGAAAACCTCTGTTGGTAATAGATCAAGTGATATTCCACACCCTCTGAATTGCTTTCCGATGGAGATGGCTCGTTCCCCAAGGAATTCGAATGCGAAACCCTAAAGTCTCAGGCTCAGATCAAAGTTGATCAGTTTCAATTCTCAATAATCTCAAAAATGGCCCAAAACCCAAGGCAAATCCACTATTATGCTGAAAAAGTGCGATTTCCTTAAGAATAGGGTTTTAATAAAATATTCACATTTTAATCTTTTAATTTCTCCATAGTCACAGCTGAATATTTTAATATAAATCAAATGTCAATTTTGGCCCCTTCAGTGATGGCGCACCCCTCAATGAGAAATCACTTAAATTATAAATTCATATTATAACTTTATATTATAATCATTAAATAATTAATATTTAATTAATGCAATTAAATATTAATATCTTCATCGATACTCATCCGATGACTGATCCGTCTGATGCTAACGAACTTTGAAGTGATTCCGAATACTGCCAAAGCCATACTGCTAAAAATAGCAGGGGTCCCACTCTGCCTGCCAAGAACTACTAAAAATAGCAATTCTGCAAAAAGTCTCCGATTGAGCCAAAACGACAGACTACTGATCAATCTCTGCTATCTGAAGCTGAGCCAAGCTCCGAAGTGACCCTCTATCCAGTCTATCAGCCTACGAGGGTCGTGTGATAGGCCAATCCTGTACTCCGAGAGATGTCACTGAGAAGGGGACATGACAAAGATGTTGTAGGAAGTCTAGGGTACGGACTACCCCGATAGGCCAACCTACGCGTAGAATTAAGATAGCCTTAAGTCAAGTTGAACCTGGCTAGTGAATGTGACATATGACCTATGTTCTTCGTTGAACGTAAACACTTTGGCCAAAGTAGTGTAAGGAACCATTTAGTTGTTGTACTACACTGTCAGTTCACCGTGATTCCGAAATACAACCTAGTTTGTGAATTGCCGATAGCACGAAAGCTAGTTTTGTAGAATCACAGCACTATGTCCAGTTGGTAGTCATTAGAGGTTACCCAACCAATCTCTTCTTCGAAGGGAGGGCCGTTCATTGCAAAATGATCGTGCGGGGGACCGCATTATAAGTCCGTGGTTGGCGGAAAAACGCTCGAGTGATGTTTCTCCTCCACGAACACCCGACGGATGATCCAAGACTTGACAGGACGAATTCCTGGACCTTCTTATTTCTATTGGTGTCAAAAGCCTACGGGCTATGTATGTATGTTTCTCTTCATGCTTTGTAATTTCATTTGGAATGAAATAGTTTAAAGATGCAAAAGATGTTTCTTATTTATGTTTTGAAAAGAAATTTTTTTAATCAAAATGGTATTGTTCTTACTTTTATGTATGAATTGTAAAGTTTTAAATTTATCGTACAAGTGTGTTCGTTACATGTGGTATCAGAGCCTAGGTTTAAAACACTAGGAACCTATGAGTCCGCCAATTTTCCTCAATCCAACATTATCTAATGTTGTGAAATTCTTGTGACAGGATGGTACGCGTACGATTAACAGCCAGGAAGACTGTAGTCGGTAACGAACGATACCTGAAAGCCAAGAAGGAAAATGAGGCCATCACTAGAACTATCCTAGGAACCAATCAAGAAAATGCAATTTGGTTAAGTGACACAGAAACAGTCAGTCATGCTCTCTCCCGTATCAATGAAGTAAAGGGTAGACTGAAGATGGAAGCTGCTTTCAACCTCCTACCCAACACTTCTCCGGGAAAATCTGATTCCTTACCATTATCGAGGGACATGCCTTCCGAGGAAAGCACGAGTCCAGCATTCATTTTCCGGGATCCTAGAGTTCTTCCGTTGGCTGAGATCATAACCATTTCTTCCAGTGATGAGTCAGTAGGATACACTCCGAGGACTCCACCAGTTGAGAATGATCCTCACTTTCAAATGATGGATCCTATTGTTGATGAGCACCATATCAACAACACTCTTAACTATGTATCTGAAGATAAAACTGATGGATATTATCCTTTTTGGGATAGAGAAGAGCAGATTAGAGACGAGGAAAAAGATAGGTTTCTGCAATATTCTCAATCTGTAGGATATACTCCTCTTAGCTATGCTTCTGAGAGTGAATCTGAAGGATATTCACCTCTTGACTATCTCAATAGTCATTCTATGTAATCGATGGATGTTGAAATCCTTTTGAATAAATAAAAAATTCTGTGTTTATTAAAATTTGTGTATACTTCAAAATTTGCTTGGTATATTATGTGTTTATATCTTGAAAGCTTTTACGTTTTCTATTTTATCATAAGTTAAAGAATCTAACTTAGATAAGATATCAGGTATAAATCAATCATAAAATCATGGTGAAAACTTACGAAAGGATGCGTAACAAACCCGGAACAAGCAAGGATGATGAACAAAGAAACAATGGAGTACAAGCAACCCTAGACCTGATTCTAGCAAGGTTGTCTAGCATTGAAAGTGATAGAGAAAGGGATAAACTGGAAAAAGAATTAAAAATAGATAATACAAAAGCTGTAAGCTCTTCTCACGAACGTAATGATGAAAGGGAGAAATCACCAACCAATTCCGCTGAGAGGAATAAAAAGATAATTTCTACTGAGCTGTCTAGGGACATGAAAAAGATAATACCACCTAAGTTTGATGGTAGTGCGGGAGGTGATGAAGCAGAAATTTGGCTTGTCCAAATGGAAAAATACTTTGAAATAAGAAATTATGACGAAGTAACAAAGGCAGCTTGGGGAGCCTACCAATTAGCAGGGGAAGCCTCAAATTGGTGGATGAACAAGAAATTGGAGTTGGATATACGTTCTTGGAAATTGACGTGGGGAGAATTTGTGGAAATCTTCCGTAAGCGGTGGTTACCACAACTATTCTATGATCAGAAACTTTCTGATTTTCAAGAATTAAAACAAGGAACTATGTCAGTACATGAATACTGGGAAAAGTTCACAAGACTCCTTCGGTATGTTCCGATTTACCATAAGGATGAACGATTCCGCATCAGAAAGTTCATACTTGGGCTAAATGGAAAAATTGGTGGTGAAGTGGACATGCATGGTCCAACTACCATGGACTTAGTCTATGAAAAAGCTATAAAGCAGGAGCAGAAACTCAAAGCTGATTCTCATCGCCAAGAGAAAAAGGAGCAAAAGAAGGACAGCGAGGTCATGGCCAAACAAACTGCAAAGAAGGATGAACCTGTTCGGGAAGCTGCTAAGTCAAAAGGAAAGAGATCTCGCTTCAGTGGGAAAGATTTCCGTAAAGATCAGAAAAGGAACAACTTTAATAGTGGAAACACTAACAAGTCCAATGATGGAAACAATAAATTTGGAGAGACTTCCGGAAGAAAAGGACCTCCTACAGGATGTTTCATATGCAAGGGTGATCATTATGCTAGGGATTGTCCAAACAAAACTTCTGGGAATTCTTTGCCTCCACAAAAGGCTATGTTCCAGCAAAGGATACATGCAGCAGTTGATGATAGGCAAGCTAACTATCAAATAACGCCCATCGAAACAACAGGTAAATTATTTGGTTTACCTATCTCTGTTCTTATAGATACTGGTGCAACTGAAAGTTTTGTTTCTCCTAGTATAGCAAATAAATTGACTAGAAAGGCTGGGCACATGGCTACATCATGGAATGTAGAATATGCTAATAGTACAAGAGCAAAGGTGGACCAATGTCTCTTTGAGGCTAACTTAGAATTACCTAGTTTCACCACTGAAGTCAATCTTTATGTCACACCATTAGGATCCTATGACGTCATCTTAGGAATGAATTGGTTGTGGAGACATAGAGCCATAGTTGACTGTGAATCTAAAACAGTTAAATGTTTAGATGACTATGGAAATCAAGTAAAACTTCAAGGAATACCTAAAGAGGTTAAAATTAGACAAATCTCAGCAATGCAATTGCTAAGAGCCAAAAAGAAAGGATGCAAACTTTTTGCAGTGAAGATTGAAGAATTAGGTGACCCTGATGATGAAAGTACACAAGAGATTGAAGATGGAGAAATTGATGAATCAGGAATCTCAGATATGGAGAAATATCCGGTTTTAAGGGAATATGCCGATGTATTTCCTGAGGAATTACCTAGTTTACCCCCTAAAAGAGTCTTTGATTTTTCTATAGACATAATTCCTGGATCTGAACCTGTATCCAAGGTGCCATATAGAATGACTACTACAGAATTAGCAGAACTCAAGGCACAGCTAGATGAGTTGCTGACTAAAGGACTGGTAAGACCAAGTGTATCACCGTGGGGAGCACCTGTAATCTTCGTCAAGAAGAAAGATGGAACAATGCGGCTATGTATTGATTATCATATGCTTAACAAAGCTACGATAAAGAATAAGTATCCACTACCTCGAATTGATGATTTGTTTGATCAAGTCAGAGGAGCAGCCGTATTTTCTAAAATTGATCTAAGATCCGGATATCACCAGCTTAGAGTTAAGGATGAGGATATCTATAAAACCGCCTTTAGAACTCGGTATGGACACTATGAATTCACAGTATTGCCATTTGGTTTGACAAATGCACCTGCAGCATTTATGAACCTTATGAATAGTGTATTCAGAGATTACTTGGATAAGTTTGTGTTGGTGTTTCTAGATGACATATTAATCTATTCTAGAAATGAAGAAGAACACAATAGGCACTTAGGAATGGTTCTACAACGTTTGCGTGAGCATAAGTTGTACGGAAAGCTATCCAAGTGTACCTTCTTCCAACGTAAAGTGCATTACTTGGGACATGTGATTTCAGCTGAGGGAATTGAAGTTGATCCAGCTAAGATCGCAGCAATAACTCAGTGGCCTATACCTAAGAATGTACCTGAAGTGAGAAGTTTTATGGGATTAGCAGGTTATTATAGGAAGTTTGTTGAAAACTTCTCCAAAATTGCTTTTCCTATAACTTCCCTACAGAAAAAGGGAAAAAGATTTGATTGGAATGAGAAGTGTCAAAAGGCATTTGACCTACTCAAAGAAAAATTAACTACCGCACCAATCCTGAAAGTACCAGATCCTGAAAGGAGTTTCACAGTTGTCACTGATGCTTGAGGAGAAGGACTTGGTGGAGTACTTATGCAAGATAATCAAGTAATTGCTTATGAGTCAAGAAAGCTAAAACCTTATGAGATAAATTATGCTTCGCATGATTTAGAGTTGGCAACTGTCGTTCATGCATTGCGAATGTGGAGACACTATTTGCTTGGGAAACCCTTTGAGTTGAAAACTGATCATAATGGTTTAAAATACCTTTTTACTCAACCAAATCTAAATGCCAGACAGAGGAGATGGTTGGAGTTGATTGCTGATTATGATTTCAATATCAGCTACATCAAAGGAAAAGAAAACAGGGTTGCTGATGCATTAAGTCAAAGATGCCATATAGCTTCTATTGTTGCAATTCATACTGATTTTAAAGATCAAGTGCTCCAAAAATGTGCAGAAGATGAGTATTATTTGCAAGTTAAGCAAGCACTTAAGGAGAATCCTGAAGATTCAAGGTATGATGGTTTCAAATTTGAACCGAATGGAATGCTTAGGTATAAAGGAAGGATGTATGTACCTAACATAAGCAACTTAAGAAATTTGGTGTGGAAAGAAGCACATGAGGCTCCATATTCTGGTCATCCAGGAGTAACAAAAATGATGGCCGATATAAAGCCATTATATTTCTGGAAAGGAATGAAGGGAGATGCTGCTAATTATGTTGCAAAATGCTTGGAATGTCAACGAGTAAAAGCTGAGCATCATCATCCAGCCGGTTTGCTATACCCTCATGATATTCCAGAATGGAAGTGGCAAGTGATAAGTATGGATTTTGTGCAAGGATTGCCTATGTCCAGAAATAAGCACAATACCATACTAGTAGTGGTTGATAGGCTGACTAAAGTAGCTCACTTTATACCTAGAAATCTAACTGATGGAGCACCAGTTATTGCAAGGAAATTTGTGCAAGAAGTATTCAGATTGCATGGAATACCTGAAAAGATCATTTCTGATAGGGATGCAAGAATTACTTCTAGGTTTTGGCAAACCTTATTTTCTGCACTCGGAACTCAGCTAAATATCAGCTCAGCATATCATCCGGAAACGGATGGGAAAACTGAAAGAGTAAATCAAGTTTTAGAAGACCTACTTCGGGTATATTGCATGGATCAGCAATATAAGTGGGAAGACTATTTACCTTTAGTCGAATTTGCCTACAATAATTCATACCATTCTGCAATCAAAATGGCTCCGTTTGAAGCCTTGTATGGTCGAAAGTGTCGAACTCCGATAAGTTGGGATAAACTTGAGGATCGAGTAAGTCTTGGACCTGTAATGTTAGCAGAAATGGAAGAGCAAGTAAAGAGTATAAAGCAAAGGTTAGCCGAAGCTAACAGTCGACAAAAGAGTTATGCTGATGCAAAGAGAGTACCTCGAAATTTTGCCATAGGTGATAAAGTTTTGTTGAGAGTCAAACCTCATAAAAGTTCCATTAAATTTGGAAAGTCATCCAAATTAGCTCCACGATATGTTGGACCTTTCGAGGTTTTAGAAGAAGTAAACCCAGTAGCCTATCGAATTGCATTACCACCTGCTCTTGCTCGAATGCATAATGTCTTCCATGTGTCCTACCTTAAGAAGTATATACCAGGTGATAACCATGTTATTGATTGGACTGCTTTACAGGTAAAGGATCCCGGGGTAGTAATGCTCGAGCCTATTAAAGTGCTTGAAGTCCGCAAGCTACGCTTACGGAACAGAGAAGTCTCTCAATGTAAAGTCCAGTGGGATCAATATACTAAGGACTTAGCTACCTGGGAAGACTATGAGGAAATCCGGAGGAAATTTCCTAACATTCTTGAAGCATTCAAGAATGATGAATAAAGTAGTGTTATGTTGTTTTTATGCTTTAAATAATACCTTGTTCATCAGGGACGATGAATCATAAGGGGGGGAGTATGTTACACCCTGATTGTATAGCTACTATTCATAGGATGTACATTGTAAATGTTGAATCTTTCTGTTGAATAAATTGAATTGTTCTTGTGATCAATTGGATGTATCCTAAATGATTGTCTCATTATCTGATGCTTCTATTGATGTAAATCTTGAATGAAGTTAGCATATTGAGTTATGAAATAATGTTGTTCTAACTTTCTACGATGCTTAATGTATATTACTTGATCTTGAGCAAATGACTTCCGTTACCATGTCATGATTTGCAAGAAACAGGTTCGTACCTCGAGACGGAGGAGAGATATCACTCGGGGAAGAACTTGGTCGGGTAAATAGTAATGGATACCAACTGGACATACACACACAAACCTTAGAACTGTGTAAGCTAAGTCATTGTTCTGGTTAAAGGTAAGTCATCCGTAGGCTTGTCTAGTATCATTAGGAGTTGTGTCTTCTTCTGAATGTGTAAACAAGTGATGCTTGCCAGTATAACCTTATAAATGATAAGTTCTGGTTAGAGGTGGATATGTGTATTTGTACATACGAATACGATATGTACAAGTACCCATAAGTACATTCATGTCGATACAAACGTATTAAGCAGATGGATATGCCAACGTATGTGTCGATATAAATGTATTTATGGATACTTATACATGTAGTATATATATAGATATATATACAAGTATACATACCCACAGCTAACGAGATGAATGAATTATATATAGTAACGATATCTTGCCTCTGAATTTATACAAATACATATATATACATTTACATGTTTTCATATAAGTATTGATTGAGGCACAATAGATAAACGTATAATGTAAATGAATACATGTGTATTGGTATAAAGATAAGTATTTCTATATATTTAATATTATATTAAAATATTAATGTAATATAGTTTAAAATGTATACGATATTATTTAAATTAATAATTTAAATAATTATACAAAAACTATATTATTTAAATATTTTAATAGAATATATAAAATATATTTAAATAAAAGAATTTACAAATCAAATGAAATGTAAATTAAACATTTTAAACACTTTTATAAAATGAGAATGTAAATCATAAAAGAGAATAAAAATCGCGGATTTCTCTAAATCGCGAATTTCTCTAAATGAATCCGTTGAAATATTAAAATTCAAAACTGAGCTTGAGCAAATGCGTCATAATTATTTTGAAGACTTTATCAAAGAATTAAAGATTTACAAAATCGAAATAAGGAAGAAAAAACGTGAAAATGCTTAAAGAAAATGAAAAACGCGCAGAGAAATCGCGCGACTAGGGCCAGGCGTCAGAAAATGGCTGAGATATTTCATGCTTAGCAAACAGAAGGAAATGTGGACGCCATTTGAGCAAGGAAAAAGTCTGAAATGAAAACTTGGCAATTAACCTAACTGTAAAAACGCGCCAGATTGAGAGCTGTCACGTTTTTAACAATCTGAACAAACTCGAATTGAAATAAGCTTCTTTGCTGTCTAAAATGGAGGTCGAAACCCTCATTATATTGCAACACGTTTTTAGTTTGAAACATTCCTCCACTTGCTGGCAGTTCTGGCGCCATAGAAGGTGGAAATCAGTTTTAAAATCAAACCTATATATACCTGCGTTTGGCATTCATACTCACACGAATTTTCAATCAAGTTTTCCTTGAGCATTTTACAGCTAAAGAGTGAGTTCGCCTTAGTAAGGAAATTGTTAAGTTTATGTGAAGTAGTCTCTGAACAAAAGAGCAGTAGTTTGAAATTGCTAGTTAGAAAGTAATCTCTGAATAAGAGAGGAGTAATCAGGAAATTGCTAGTCTGCTGTGTTGGAGTATTTGTTTCAAGTATCCAGCTGAAAGCCATTTGAGTGAAGGCAAGTGAAGGAGCTACCTTCCAAACTTCTGGAAAGCTAAATCAGGCATGCTAAATTCTTTCTTTACATATTTTTCTAATTTTCCGAGTAATCTGATAGGTCTCTGAATTATAGTCATGGCTGGAAAGGAAAGAGTTTGATTGTCTGGTAGACTTAAATTGAATTAAAAAGAATATCAGTTTCTTAAACATGTGATAAATTGTGATATAAAAGTATCATGTATATAGTCTTTTCATGGTTTTTGTTGTCAATAATGTACGGTTTACATTATTTAATGGAAAGCAATCTGCGTAGTATTTAATGGCTCTATATAAGAGCATATGCTTGTGTATAGATAATAGTTACTAGGATTGAATCAAGAATATTTGCAAGTTATATACTACAACTAGATACAAACAACTTAGTCAAGTTATTGTATCCCTAGGATGTGTATATCCTGAATTAGGGCGTCAGTTGTAGTATCTTGTTTAATAGATTCATCATTCCAATAGTAAGATGTTGTAGGAAGTCTAGGGTACGGACTACCCCGATAGGCCAACCTACGCGTAGAATTAAGATAGCCTTAAGTCAAGTTGAACCTGGCTAGTGAATGTGACATATGACCTATGTTCTTCGTTGAACGTAAACACTTTGGCCAAAGTAGTGTAAGGAACCATTTAGTTGTTGTACTACACTGTCAGTTCACCGTGATTCCGAAATACAACCTAGTTTGTGAATTGCCGATAGCACGAAAGCTAGTTTTGTAGAATCATAGCACTATGTCCAGTTGGTAGTCATTAGAGGTTACCCAACCAATCTCTTCTTCGAAGGGAGGGCCGTTCATTGCAAAATGATCGTGCGGGGGACCGCATTATAAGTCTGTGGTTGGCGGAAAAATGCTCGAGTGATGTTTCTCCTCCACGAACACCCGACGGATGATCCAAGACTTGACAGGACGAATTCCTGGACCTTCTTATTTCTATTGGTGTCAAAAGCCTACGGGCTATGTATGTATGTTTCTCTTCATGCTTTGTAATTTCATTTGGAATGAAATAGTTTAAAGATGCAAAAGATGTTTCTTATTTATGTTTTGAAAAGAAATTTTTTAATCAAAATGGTATTGTTCTTACTTTTATGTATGAATTGTAAAGTTTTAAATTTATCCTACAAGTGTGTTCATTACACTCTGGCTATCACATTTGAGGAGAATGAGATTTGAGAGCTGCATTTTCCTGTTGCCATGATTTAATGTTGGCATCTGAGATCATTTCTGTGGTGGTCCAACACCTACCTCACATTTCCATCTGTTGATTTCCAACCAACACTGAACAGGAATTTTTACAAGGAAACCCCACAACTATCAAACTAACAACTACATGAAATTTTTACACTACACTAAGTTATTGAACCTCTATGTTACATCTATCTTTATACTATTCAACTAAAAATCTGATCTTCCAAAAATAGCAATCTTATCTCACAAAAAGAAAGCAACCTTATCTCATGCACTTTAAAGATAAGTCTAAATCATTAGTGTTTATCTGCACTTTATTTCCCTTAATTAACTACATAAAATATTTTCACTTTATCACTTACATGAATTACAAAATAGAAATAACTCGAACTACTTGCACATTCACACTGAAACTGTGCAGAAGTTGCAAACTGAGCTAAAAATTCAACATTCCAACCTTCAGTTGAATGTTTTGGCCATATATACAAGTGGATGTCTCAAAATTTGTTAGGAGTTGCAAGTTGTGTAGTGTGAGCAAAACAAGCAATCAGTAGTTGGAATTGTCTAAGCCATTACCCATTGCTTCTCATCCATGGGAGAGCATTTCTATGGAATTTGCAAGTGGACTGACATTGTCAAGAGGAGACATAATAATATCTTTGTAGTAGTCGAGCATTTCACAAGCTGTGAATTTTCATTCCATGCAAGAAGACACTCTCCTGTAAGGATGCAGCTGAGCTGTACAAGTTTGGGTTCATTTTGGTTTACCCAAAAGTATTGTATTGGATAGAGTTCAAGATTTTGAGGGAAGTTTTAATGTACTTTATGGGAAAAGATGGATACCTGATTGAAAAGGTCCCCTGCTTTCCTTCCACAAATGGATGGGCAAACCAAGGTTGTTAAGAGAATTTTGGTGCAGCTGCTCAAAGGTTATAATAAGAAGCATCTGAGAACATGGGATGAAAACCTCGCTTACATTCAACACTCCTTTAGTAGATAAACAATGCAACAAATTTATTGCCATTTGGAACATGTTTTGATTACTTACTGCCTAGCCCTCTAGATATTGTTGAGGGGTAGTCACATGAAAAAGAGGATGGAAGCTCGGAGGTAAAAAGGGCTAGGAAGTTCAATGAACACATCCTGCAAATACATTTGCAATTGCAAGTATAAGAGAAACTGAAAGAGAGTCAAGACAAGTACAAGAAGAGGCATGATCAGCACCGTGTTGATCACTAGTTTAAGGTAGGTGACAAGGTATGGTTGTGCTTTTGTTTTGATTTGCCACCATAGATGAAGATTTTCTCAGTGGTGATGTTGAAAAGATGCATTTGTTTCAGCCCTCTACGTTGGAGGGAGATATATTGTTACCTTCAATTGAGGATATTTTTCCAAGACCCTTGGAAGAACTTGAGTAGGATGTGGTTCTCCAAAAGGAGGAAAGACAAACTCATAGAGGGGTTCATCAGACTTGACTGATTAGCTTGAAGGAACAACTCCCAAGTAAAGCAAAATGGTATCAGATGGAGGATTTGGGGAAGAAGTTTCCACATTTATTAAGTCCCCAAGCTTCTAGGGACCAAAAGCCTCCCTATGGTGAGTTATGATATGTGAAAGTAGGTCAAATACAGCATCAGTTGGATCGAGATGAATCAAGACTTGCCCTCAGGTAGACATGAATGTTCATCAGTTTCAGAGGTTAAGGAGCTTGTATACAGGTGAGATACAGACTTGGCATGATCCAGAACATCCTAGAGAAGACAGAGGACAAGCATGCATGTTCCAAAACTAGGTGTTTTTCTAATTTTGACATTTTCACCACTCTTCACAGGCAGAAAAAGTGTCATCCACCGCTACAAAAACATCATAGGAGGTTTGAATGCCATTTCAGTAGTCATAGGAGGTCTACAACACGCATTTGTCTAGCATGTGCAAAGTTTCTTAGCTCTTGTATTCCTCTTGTAAGCTGAAATTTGCAGGGCTTAGAACTATGGAGCAGGGTTTTGGAGGTAGATGACACCATTGTAGGGTTTGCATACAGGTGAGATACAAACTTGGCATGATCCAGAACATCCTAGAGAAGACAGAGGACAAGCATGCATGTTCCAAAACTAGGTGTTTTTCTAATTTTGACATTTTCACCACTCTTCACAGGCAGAAAAAGTGTCATCCACCACTGCAAAAACATCATACGAGGGTTGAATGCCATTTCAGTAGTCATAGGAGGTCTACAACACGCATTTGTATAGCATGTGCAAAGTTTCTTAGCTCTTGTATTCCTCTTGTAAGCTGAAATTTGCAGGGCTTAGAACTATGGAGCAGGGTTTTGGAGGTAGATGACACCATTGTAGGGTTTGCAAGCCAAGTAAATATGTTGATGGTTTGTGTAGATGTTTATTCTGCTTACTACAATGTAATAGACTGGATTATAGAGGAGCTCGAGGAGTATCTAGCTCACTCTTACTGGAGTTTAACTTTAAGGGTTCCTCCAGGGTGACATTGTTCTCAGTCTGTGTGTGTGTTTCTTTTTGTTTCTTGTTCCTGTTTTCATGATTTGATGATGTCAGTATAGTGCAAATGATGTTAAAAACATTATTAGAGTTAGTTTGTTGCACTTAACAAGTTTCAGTTGGTATTTTGAAGAGCTTCCCATTAAGAATCTGTTGTTGGTAAGCAGTGTGAGGACTACCATCCATGTTTACAGATCATGTAGTAAGCCCGGATGGCTAATCTCGATTTGATTCATTACTTTTGCTGATGTAATTTTCTGATTTGAGTTTTCTGATTGTTTTGATGGTTTTGGATTTTTGATTTTTTTCTTTTTTTGTATTTTTGAGATGCAATGCTTGAAAGAGTAAATGCTGATATAAACAAATTTTGTACAGCTAATAGAAACTTGCATGCAAATGCAAAAAATAACAATCCTTTATTTCCTCAATCAGCTCTAACAACCTTTTATTTACATATGAACATTATTCTTTGACATGCAAGAGTTATGGAAATAAAATATGAGGAAAACCAGATGGACGCCTGGAAACCCTAGATCAATTTTTTTGTTGCAGTAGACCATGCATTTATCCCAGCTTCTTTTGTTGGCCAAATGATTCTCTAATCCAGCCGTACCAGGTACAGGTGAAACCAGCTTGAAAGGAGAGGTGTTTCCTTCAAGATGATGATGTATTTCCTTCCCAGGCCGTACGGCTCACTCTCACAGCAATAAATGCACTTTAAATATTGTTCTTGACACCTCCAATGAAGAATAACATCTGCTGTTTGATATTATAATCAGACTATAAATCTGAGATGCAAAACTTTTGATAATCACATGAAATATTCTTCCAATCTGCTCAAAAGAGACGCCTGAATGAAGCCTCACTCATGCCAAAATTCGGTGGATCTTTCACCACCTCAAATCAGCTCTTCCCATGAAGATTTTGCGTTCTTCAATGGTGACCAAGATCTGAAACCCTAGCTTCAGTTGAGAAAAACTCCAGCAAAGGCAAATGTCAAATATTCTCAAGTGAAGTCGACTTTGCCCTGAGAGATTATATACCCACTTCAAAAAGTACGATTTCTTCACTTTTGCCTTTTAAGTCATTTAAATGATATAAAACTCCACTCTCATGTTATACTTTGACTTTGGCTTCAATTAAATAAATTAAAATCACTTAAAGAAGGGTAATTGTCTCATGGACTTAAATGCCCCTCTTTTTATAAAGTTAATTAATAACTTATAATATAAGCTCTTATTAATTAAATTATCATTAATGCTTCCCCTTCATTAATAACTCATCAAATAAGCCATAAATAATCGTGCCACAAAAATGATGCCAAAGTCAGGAGTCCAGGTGCCCTGCCAAAAATAGCACATCCATAAGTATCACTTACTATAAATAGTAAGTGTCCAAAACTAAGCCAATAAACAGGTGCAGATGCTAGAACCTAAACCCACGTTAACCACTACCATGTCCAATGTCCCAAATGTCGGGGAAATAGTCCAAATGGACCCTCTAAACACACTGCTAGCTCATGAGGGTCAAGTGATGAGCTAACCCCTAGTCACCTGATGCTGACTAAGGAGGGGACATTACATTCTATTCAAAATCATCTACCTACTAGGATTGTTTAGCCTAGCCCCCTTTGGCCCAGGACTGTACCAAACAAGCATTCTCAAACTCTACTTTGGTACTCCTATATTGATTGATGATTGTTGGCTCCTTTAGCGCTATTAAAATATTAAATGTAATATTAATGGTCATCTTAGCTTTAGTTAGTTGTCAGTTAACGTTTAGTAACTTTCATTTGCACTTTAGTTCGTTTTAGCTTCTTTCTGTTTTTTGTTTTGTTTGCTTCAGTTTATGATTGTTTCTTTTTAGAAACATCATCTTGTAAATTGGCAGACTATTTCCAAGGGATTTTTTGCTTCAGTTTACGATTGTTTGTTTTTAGAAACATCATCTTGTAAATTGGCAGACTATTTCCAAGGGATTTTATCTTTCACCGCCATGGTTTTGAGGAGGTATATGTGTCTATTAGGCTGGCTTTGCAATATAAGAGTGACAGTAGGCTGTTGAATACGCTGAGAAAGAATTGTCGTAAGGTGTGTGTAAATATGGACATGGCGATAAAAGATAAATACTATGCTATCTCATGCCTCACTGCTCATAACCCTCATTCTCCCATAAATTATGTAGGAAGGGTAGACCGAGGGTTTTCTTCTCTTGCAAATGTGGGTTGAGTGGAGGCGAAAATCATCCATGAAAATGCGGAAAATTTTTCCAGACGAGGAATGGATCTGGTTGCTCGTCCACAGTTGGAGTGGGGAAAGGGAAAGGTAAAAGTCCTGGATGAAGATCGGAGCTTCAAGGTGAATGGGTGGCAAAGTCGTTGTGCTCCGGTTGCAAAGGATGTTCCAACTGAAGGCATTGGGTCCAGTGTTCGTGGGTGGGTCGAGCATCGCGCTCCAACTGTAGCTATTGGTTCTATGGATGCTCTGGTGATTCATCCAAATCAAGTTACACAGAATTTAGAAGTTCAAGATGAAAACTCTGTGCAAAATGCGCCAGGGATAGTTTAGTTAAAATAAGTACAAGCAGCTTTTTGTATTTTGATACTGGGAGTCTGTAATGTTGTTCAAAGGTCTGATAGTTATTCTAGGTTTTTTGATTAATGCACTAGGGTTTCAATTTAAAACTAGTTTGTTATATGGGTATATTGAATCAGTTATGGGAAAACATTTTGGGTCCCTGGGATTTGTAATGATGTATCTGAAAGATGGGGAAAAAGTGGACTTATAAAATCCAAACTTTTAAAACTATGTACAAAATATATTATTATTAATATAAATATATGGGCTTATGCCTTTGCTCTAAAAAAAAAAAATTATCTTTTCATGGTATCAGAGCTCAGGCTCAAACCTGATTAGCCAATTTTTTTGTAATAAAAAAATCGAAAGATTTTTTTTAGGAAGAATTTTTTGGAAAAATAAATTGAAGGGTTTTTTAGTGAAATTTTTTTTGAAGTTGCAAAAAATTCGTGAGGATTTCTAAAGATTCACGAGTTTTCTACAAAGGAAAAATCGTGAATTTTCTTCAAAAGAAAATCGTGTATTTGTTTTTGCTTGTTTCGCATGCATTCTTTTGCTTTTTTTGGTGGCCATTTCTAAAGATTTCGTGGATATTTTATGGCACAACTGAGCAATTTTCGTGGGTATTTTGGGACAGATTTCTCCCACGATTTTTATGGGTTCCTACACATTTTCCTGTGCGCGTGAGTTTTGGCCGCTCATCTACTTTTTTCGTGGGATTTCTGACATGTTTGAGGTGTCATCTGCAAGAGAAAATATGGAGTTTTCAGAAATCACATACGTCTACATTGGAGCCTTTGATTTTGCTGCACCTCTGTGTGTCGGGATTTTTCAGAAATCAACCCTTTTTTGAGAGCGCAACTTGGGTATTTTGTGGCAGTTTTCATGCAGATTTTTGGCACGGGCTTCCCTTCTTCCGCATTTTCTTTTCTAGGCGATTTGCTCAAGTTTTGTCTTACAGTTTTTGCTAAAATCGTCTATGTTTGAGAGTTTTATGACAGATTTCTAAGTTTTTGGCGTTTCTTCCTATGTGCGAGCATGTGTTGTTTGTGGGCAGTTTGTTGTTTGTAACAAGTCAAAGATTTGGCGGCTAATTTTGGTCGTTAATGGCAGCTTGAAAAGTTTTTGTACTAGTTTTTGACAAAGTTTTCTGGTTGACAAATAAAAATTTTGCAAACAATTTTTTAATTTTATTTTTTTCAAAAAAAATATAAAAATTATGAAGAGATTTTTGACGAATTTCTCCTATCTAAAAAATCATGGGTTGTTGCTAGGGTTTGCAGACTAGTTTTTTGAGCGGTTTTTTTCTCAACAAAAAATCGTGCACCTAAACATTTTAAAGAGTTTTTGAAAAAAAAATTATAAAAATTTTGCAAGTTTTCGAAGGTTTTTCTACAAAAATCTTACTTTTTCAGAGTTTTTGAAGGTTTTTTTGAAAAATCTTACAGTTTTTGAGCCTCTTTTAAGACAATTTTTGAAAAATCGTGAATTGTGTCAATTGATTGTCTAGCGTTTGTGCTAGCTAATCACAACTTTACCTTGTTTTTTGGGCTTTTGGAAAACGGGAGGGATGGCTACTTTGTCCAATGCCATGTTGGAAAGTACATAAAGGTTCAATGTGAAAAGTTGTACTACCTGGAAATAGAAGATACTCATTTTTCAAGTGTCGGTGTTTAGATTTGATTGTTCTGTGGGAAAGGATCAGTAATCGCAAGGTGGTTATGCTTCTCCAGTTATCAGTCATTGATGATATGTTTCCAAAATATTATGGGTACACTTAGTTTTTATTTGTACAATATGTAATGTACCCTTCTCAATAGCCACCTAGATATTATTTTAGCATTTATTTATTCCCGAAGACTAAAATGAGAAATAAGGGAATAAATTATTAAATTAATTATTTGTGAAGTTATCTCAAAAATATAATATCATAAGATAACTTTATATTTAATTAATTTAATAGTGAAGTGACTAAAAATAAAATAATATCAAAAAGTCACTTAAGTGAATAAAATAATATTTTATTCTAGAAGCTTCTTGGAGGTGATTGTAAATTCTTTATAAGGAGCTTGTTGGAGACTAATTGAGATATCTTGAGTTTGCATATTCACATATCTACATTGATGAGTTTGAATGCTTAGTAGTTTGGAGTGGAGGGTATTTTAGTCTTTCAAATTGAGCAAATTTTGTGGCCAAGGGCTAAATTTGTGGAGTTTGATTAGAGCATATAAAGGCATATTTTGTAGAAAGAAATTGCAGTCACAAAGCCAATCGATTTTGTTGTATGAGGGATGAATTGGAAATCATATTGTTGGTGTGATTTTCATATACTCAGCTAGTTCCAAGTCATGGTCACCTTCATTGCTGGGCACACCCTTACATGGTGCCAATTTGCTTAGGAGGATAGGGAAAAATACAAGCAAATATTTGATGGAGTCATTGGGCTGCATAGAGGTCAGGCACAGCATTGCGGAGTGAAGATATCTGGCATATGAGGAGAATCAAATTATCTTGTGTGGTTGCCACATCATACGAGGTTCTCTAATTTCCATTTGTATTGCATTGGAAGTTATGTAAATGTATGGAGATCATTTGCTGTCATAATCGGTCATATATAAACTTGTATTTCAGTCACTTACATTAGTGGTAGTTGCTATCCTAAGGTAGCAATATTGCATTGTAGTTTTCAGTCATCCTATGATAGTCGATATAGGAGAAAATCTGAGTTGACATCATTTGTATTCCCTTCCCAGCATTGTATCTCATTGCAAATATCAAATAGGACAAGTTGAGGTTGATTGCAAATTGTTTGACAAAATCCAAAGTAGTTGTACTTTCATATCAGTATATGTAGTTTGCATACAAAGTGTTTGACTAAATGTCCAATAGCTGTAGGTATCATTTTCAGTCACTTATATCCACTTGAAAATACAAAAACATATTGCACTTCATTTCAGTTCATTGGGTAGTTGCTTAGTATCATTGGAAGAGCATTTTAACTTCATTTGCATCAAGAAACATCAAAACAAAACAAACTGAAAACCATTTCCAGCAAGTTAGAAGGTTGTCAGACAAGCATTTGACAAAATACCTAAGGCAGAAAATCAGGGGTTTTCAATCAGATTTGGTCAAGTACTTTACAGTGGTATCAGAGCTAGCATTCCTGCCAGCCTGTGTGGGTTACGAACAAAGAGATTCCAGATATTCCTGACATCAGTCCACTTGACACCTTCTATCATAGATTGAAAAAGGGTTTGAGTCCATTTCAGCTCATGGAGGAAAGTAGCACTCAGCATATGCTTCGTGATCTTGCTAGAGGTCAACAACAAATGATGGAAGAGATGGCTAAAGGACGGCAAGAATTGGCACAGATTCTCACACAACTTCTGAATAATGGAAACAACAATGGGAACAATGGGCAGAATGGTCATAATGGTGGTCATGATAACAATGATTCAGCTCAGCGCAATGCTAGGACAGCTAGTAGAGTGACACCGAGGCCTCTCATGCCTCAATTCTTGGGAGAATAAACTGCTGCAAATCAGGGGCAGCAAGAACATGAGGAAGGATTCTCAAATTATTTGAGTACAATTCTTTGGGAGATGAATTTCAAGTTGCCATGTCATTGGCTGACTTCTGTAATATCAAACTCAGAAACAGACCTAGAAACAACAATAGGGGGCATCAAAATCAGGATTTACAATGAAAGGTTGGCAAACTTTCAATCCCTTCCTTTGATGGGTCTAGCAAATGCACAGCCAGAGCATGGGTCCAAAGGCTAGATACCTATCTTCAGCTTAACCCTATGTTGGAGACAAAAGCCATTAAGTATGCTACTCTACATATGGATGGTGAAGCACGTGAATGGTGGTACCATGGGCTTGTCACATTGGGACATGCCAATATCACATCCTATTTGGAGTTCACACAAAAACTGATAGACAGATTTGATCAAAAGGATCTTGAACTTCATTTTAAGGAATTAGCACAACTTAAACAGAGTGGCCCAGTAGATGCTTATATTTCAGAATTTCAACGATTGGCAGTCATGGTGACAGATATTTTAGAGCAGTGGTTGGTTATGCTCTTCATTCTCTTTATTGAGGGTCTATCTGAACCCCTTCGTCATTGGATCAAGGCTTTCAAACCCGATTCCCTACAGGACATGATCACTAGAGCTAGAGACATGGAGTTTTCCACACCTAACAACAAAACCCCTTCTAAACCTTTCATTCCTCAAAAAAAAAAGGGCAAGAAGTCTTTTCAGAAGAAGGGAAACAAGAAAAGTGATCCAGTTGAGGAGTATTGCAAGGAATGCAGAATTAAGGGAATTTGTTACCATTGCAAAAAACGCTGGGAGCCAGATCACCATTGCCTAGGCAAAGGCAAGGCTCACCTTATTGAGGTTGTGTCTGAGGATGAGCGCAATGATGACGAGCCTTCTCAAGATAATGATGACAGCAATTCAGATGAGGAGTAGCCTCAGGGAGAGGGTGAGTGGTACCATTGCTACTTTATCAAGCATTCCTAGATTTAACTCCTTCAGAGTTAGGGGAGTTTTACAAGGTCAGCGCATCGCAGTGTTGATTGATAGTGGGGCCACCCACAACTTCATCGATGCAACCCTAGTGGCAAAGCAGAAGCTACCAGCAGAGGATTTTGAGGGATTCAGTGTGATGGAGGCAGATGGTTATAAGATGACATGTACTCAGAAGGTCCCACAATTGCCTATCACTTTGGGCAATTACACTGTCACAGATGGCTTCTATGTGGTGGATTTCGATGACACTCATGCTATACTTGGAGTTCAGTGGTTACATTCATTAGGGAACTATACACAAAATTTTCAAACCATGGAACTCAAGTTCAGGGCAACAGATGGACAGCGAGTAGTGCTTAGAGGCATGTCGACAGGAGCACCCAAAGTAGTATCTACCAAGCGTATGGAGACTATTTTTTGGCATGATGACATAGCTTGGGCAGCAGAGTGTTTGATCACCACTAAGGAGTCTACAAATTCAGGGCAGCCATATCATGTTGACATTCAAGAGCTATTGGGTAAGCATGATAAGGTTTTTGGAGAGATACCTCCAAGGAAACCACCTGATCGTGGTTTTGAGCATACCATTGAATTGGAGGAGGGGGCCAAGCAATGATCACTACCCCTTATCACCATCCTAAGAAATTCAAGGATGAGATCGAGAAAGCAATCAAAGAATTGCTTGAGATGGGACACATTAGGCCAAGCTCCAGTCCATTCACTTCTTTTGTGGTCCTGGTGAAGAAGGATGGAACCATGTAGATGTGCATTGACTATTGAGCTCTCAATAAGAAAACCATTAAGAACAGGTACCCCATACCCAAGATAGATGAGTTGTTGGATGAACTTCATGGGGCAGTGTACTTTTCGAAGATTGATCTTCGTTCAGGGTACCATCAGATCAAAATCAGAGAGCAGGACATACACAAAACAACATTTTGTTGTCATTATGGGCACTATGAGTTCTTGGTCATGCCATTTGGTTTGACAAATGCACCTACCACATTCTAGTCCTGCATGAACCATATATTCAATAAGCAGTTGCGTAATTTCTTGTTGGTGTTCTTTGATGACTTGCTCATTTATAGCAAGACATGGGAGGAGCATTTGAGGTAGCTTGATGAGATCTTGACCGTCATGGGAGAGCAGTCACTTAACGCTAAGGCTTTGAAATGCAAATTTGGCCTTAGAGAGATATTGTATTTGGGGCATGTGATCAGTGCAAA
>VDFB02129995.1:0-108959 GCA_007258455.2 Sequoia sempervirens
TGTAATATTTGCAATATAACCCCTAGGGAAACACAAATGCTAAACTCTTACTGTAATATTTACAATATAAACCCTAGGGAAACACAAAAGCTAAACTATGACTATAATATTTGCAATATATACCCTAGGGAAACACAAATGCTAAACTATGACTATAATATTTGCAATATAAACCCTAGGGAAACATAAATGTCAACCTATGACTATAATGGTTGTAATGAAGATCAATATAAAGCTTACAAATATAAGACAGTAAGTTGCCTATAAGAAAATATCATATCTTAAAGGCATGCACAACATAAACATACTCATGCACAACAATTTGGGAACCACACTTACATTTCATGACATGGAAACACAATTGCTAACCTATGACTTTAATGGCTATAATGAAAAACAATATAAAGCTTACAAATGGAAAACAGTAAGAGGAATACCTGGAACAATATGGAAGTTTTTGCACTGGAATCTATGCTACTGCTTCTTCTTGTTGTTATGTCGATCAATTTTGTGCTTGTCACTCCTTTTCTTATGTTGCTCAATGTACAATAAGGGAATACTTGGAGGTTTTCATGACTATTTGAATTGGGAATTATTTGAATCTGATTGATGCTTGTTTGGTATGGCGAATAAATCCCTGTCCTATTTCAAATTTGAATTTTGGGTGATATAAATTATAGATTTGATTGATTTCGGCCATTTATTATTGAGTTGATTGGTTTGGTGGATTGTTTTCATTTGTTTCCATAATTTTTTTTATGAATAATGGTGGCCTTATAGCTTGTATTTTTGAATACAGGTGGCTTTTTAGAGGAAGGTGCTAGTACGTGCACACCCTACTTGGCGAGATGGGACATACTCTAGCCGATACATGTTGTAGGTCTCATGTTTGATGAGATAAGAAGATGCATTTGTGTGTTGTTTAGGTTATGCTACGGTGGGAAACATGGGTGTAATGGGTTAGAATTTTCGTCAAACATGGGACACATGGGTTTGAATTGTGTTGATGTGGCACCTCTATTTTGTTGTGTAGTTGTCATTAATCTATAAGTGATGCCTTGATTGGTGTGGCAGTTAGGTTTGAATGTTTATGGGGAAGGGTGCAAACTTTTATGTTTTTTTTGTTTTATTTTTCGAGTTGGATTGCTATAGTCACATGTTAGATACAAGTTGTAAACACTTACATGTGTTTGGATGCTAGCCTTAGCTTGTTTGTTGGCAAACATATATGAGTAAACGTGCATTTAATATTTGATTTATGTTTGATCTCATCGTACTTTTTTATGCAAGTGTATTTTCCAAACTTTTGGAGGGCTGATGTATCACAGTGGGCCCCAACGTGCACCAATCCTATCATACATTAAGGAACCTGCACACATTTCAGCTCCTCTCCCCTTGTCATGACTCACCAACTCTGTAATTTTAATTTAGTTAATACTTGATGGAACTACACAGTTAATTTCTAGGAATAGAAACTGAGAAAAGGGTAAGTTCAATGAAATTGGGAAAAAGTGAAGTTAAGAGGGGCCCAGTTGACACAACACCCAAGTAGTTAGCACTTAGAGGGTGTTGTTAAGCCCAGTCGGCCAAGAGACTAGGATCGTATCCATTCATTCTCTCCTACATGATTGCAACTCCTTGTAGAAATTCTTGATGAGAAAAAAAAAATGACAATGAACAACAAAAAGTATAATTTTTGGTTCACTTTTCAAGGTAGATGCTACCGTAGAAAATGAAATGGTCTATAGGCTTTATAGCCAAAAGTTACATAATTTTTTTAAATATATAGACTCCCATCACCACAAGAGGGTATGCCATCTAACTGAAGCTCTCAAACTTTCCTTTGAGAAAGTTTTGGGCTCTCATCATTTGAAAAATCGCTCTTCAAAATGTTTTATGTTTACTTAAGCTTTTGCGTCGACATCTGCCAAGGGTTTGTGAGAACATTTTATGCTACTCCTAATCAAGAATGAATTCTCACATCCTTAGATGAAGAAATCTTGAAAAAGGTCGATCCTACAACTATGAGTCAAGGAATCAAGAAAACTAGGATCTGCATTCCTATTTTCTCGAAGAAATTTTTTTTTGAGTCCAAATGGTGCTTGCAAGAAGTGTCACTTATGGTTAAATCTGGGGTTAAAATCTATCCCCTATTTTATAAAGTTTTTCCTAGTGTTTTTAGGTGTCAGGATGGAACTAAATATGTAGAGTGCTTCAAGCAGCATGAAAGCTATCAAATATTATCTATCGACTTAATCCTTGAATACAAAATTGCATTAGAGACTATATCATTTCTATATTATTAGGGTTTCAATCAATACAATGACAGGTAAGCCTTCACCTCATTGTGTTTTTTCTTTAGGGAGGAAGCTATATTAAGTAAGGAATTAATATTAATTCACACTTTCGTAGGGATGACGATTGGATCAAATATTTTATGGTCGATGTTCAAAAAATCTAACATTCAAACAATCCACACAAAGTGTATCTGGATATTCCAGAATGCTTTGGCTTGGAATGACCTATGAAGCATGTCAAGGGATTACTAAATGCAGATGATCATTAGCAGAAGATGATGAAATTGGGTATACATGGCATGAGTGGGATAGGTAAAACTACCATGGCCAAGGTTGCTTGCAAAGAACTATTCTCAAAATTTGAAGTGTTTTCTTTTGTTCCAAGTGTGGGAGAAAGATGTCAAGAGGTGGATGGGATTCTAAAGCTGTAGACCCAGATGCTCAAAGATGTCTCACATTTCAGAGGTGAATTAGGTCATGTTCATCATGGAAAGGGTATGCTACAAGACTATCTCAGGGGAAAGAGAATTCTTCTCCTCCTCAATGACATTCAAAGTTCTAAACAATTTGACACTCTTGGAGGAAATTGCAGTGACTTCAGAGTAGGAAACCATCTCATCATTACACCATAGAATGATCTACAAATGCTTAAAGTGCCTAACATTCATAAAGTGTAGAAGGTAAGGAAGCTTCCTCCCAAACATGCCATGTGATTGTTTGAGTTCCACACATTTCTCTATTTCTACTATCCAAATCAAGAACCAAAAAAAATATGCAATGATATTGTTACTACTTGTGAAGTCCTTCATCTTTCCCTTCAAATCTTTGGGAATCTCTTGGTTGGTAAAGAGGATAGAGATGTATGGAAGGAAATGGTAAGTTAAGGTTTGAGCCTAATATGCAAAATAAACTTAAAGTATCCTACGACATCCTTGATCCCAATGAAAAGGAAATGTTTCAATATATTGCTTGTTTTGTGACATGGATGAAGAAAGAAATCACTATGATCTTTTGGGAAAAGTTGATTAATAGTCCTCATGTATCATGTCTTGAAATTCTCTTGCTAAATTCCTTTGTACACTTTTTCTGTAGTAATCAATTTTTGATGTACCAGTGCCTTTGATGTTTGGGAAGAAGTATAGCAAATGAAATGTCTCTAGAGATCTTTGAACGCACAAGACTATTCAATAAGGAAGATGTGCCCGATATTTTATGTCGGCTCAAGGTATGGAATTCTTTGTTAACCTTATTATGTTTTTAAGTGTTTCATTGATGGTGGTGGATGGAGAAAAATTAATACACAGATTCAAAAACACATAAAATTAGAAATATAAACATATAATTTCCTCAACATGTGCTACTGCACGCCTTTCTATTGCTTGCAAATGAAGATTGCAATTGCCTCTTTTATAGAGGTCTTTGGAAGTCGCAACAAAGCTCTAGATAGTAGGTAATCAACATACAAATTGTATTATATTTCATGTTATCTTATCCTTTGTGACATTATGCATTTAATGTTTTCACGTGTTGCTTATCGGTTAGGTGGTTGAAGTTTCCATGACATACTTAGCTAGTAGAAATCACTAGAACATTCATTTAATATTGGTGTGGGAGAAATTAATATTCCAACACTCCCCCTTAATTTTTACCATACATTCTTGAACATTTACCATTTTGTTTTCCAAGTCTGCTGACTTACTCAAATTATTTTCTTGCACAATACATTCAAACTATCTTCAAGATCTGTAGATCTTTTTCCAATTGTCACCAACTACTACAACAATCCTTCAAACCTTTGCTTTTCAAATCTTTAATACTTCAATCTAGAAGTACTCTCGCTATCTATTGCTTTCCATTTTCCTTGATATCTTACAAATTATAACATCTTAAACCTTCAAACCTTGATTGATTACTATCATCTTTCACATATGTGTTGCAAGAATGGAAAGATTAAAGGTGTTGTTATTGATGTCAACTAGTCAATTGGTTACCTACTAGTTGTTGTTGGTTGTATATGTTGAGGATATTGAGAAAATGGTATTGAAGATATGTTATAGATATTCAGTGCTTGCTTTTGGTTTTGGTCTGAATTTTCTCCTATGGTTGTGTGGTTCAGACATGTTGTTCACATTTGCTAGAAGGTGCTATACCCATATTTTTGGTTGTTGATTTGTTGTATAGTGCAAGTTGTGTTCACTAGTTGTGAATTGTGGTTTTTTGTGTTTTTGGTTGAGGTCTGGGAGAAATGTTGTTGGTTTGGATTTATCTTTGATGAAGTCTTATGACTTACGGTTCTAAATTTGAGTTTCCCTAATTCTATTGAAGATAGTTTTGGCATTTGGAATGTTCGTGCTTAATGGTTCTATGTGTTTTACACTGGTTTGGCTGAACTTTTGTGAAATACTACTTTCAAGGTTGATGAAGTGTGTTGGATCTATTTGGGTCCCTATGAAGCATTTTTTTTGTGTTTCCCTCATTCTAATTCCACCCTAGCATGTTTTGGCACTGACTTAAATTGAATTTGGATTTGGATGGCCAACTTTGGATATGTTTCAAAGTTGAAGATGGTATAAATACAAGATGAGTCGGTACTAGAAAATATACAAAAATGAAGAAGAAGACCTTGACAAGAGACACTACACATGCTTTCTGGTGTTGTCATTGATGGCAACACTTGTTAGCTAGTCAATCCGCATGTTTTCATTTACTCATGCCTGCAAAAAAATTGAAGATTAATGATTATCTGTTAAGTTAGAACAAAGCATCCAGTAGTTTCGTGTTCTTTGATTCATATGCATATTTTTTCTTATTATTTTGTGTTGTGGGTCTCAGGGAGTATTGTTCAATGCATAATTTGTGTTATCTGTAAATCTTGGTGCCTTGTATCAAATTGAGTGTAAGTTAGAAGGTTCGGTGAACTAATTTTTTGTGCATCAGTGTATGAAGGCCGACTTGGTGAATATAGTATGTCCTAGATAATTGAGGAGTTATTTCTTAAGTATTTTTGTGTTTGAACATTTTGGTTTGGGTCCTGACTATGTTATGGCCGACTCTTGTGGATGCGCATTGAATATTTTGAATGATTTGAGCTGACAGTTTGTGAATATTTCTTATTTTGTTGAGGCCAACATGAAGTGATTGAATTCTTGGTGGCAAATATATATAAGTGATTGATTATATCATTTTGATGTATGTTCAATATGAGTTGTATGTTGCAAATTTCAAAAGGTCAATAGAGAAATTATGCATAGTTTCACTTGTGCTTGGTGCAAATTGAAGCAGAACAGAGTAGAAGAGTAGAATTAGTCAAGAGGTCTAGAATTCAATTGTTGAGCCTAACCAGAACTATAATCAAGCATTTGTAGATGCTACTTTATTAGTTCAAATCCTTGGAATCATTCTAAACTTTTGTAACATAGTGATCCTTTTAGTTTTTGAGCAGTGAGCTCTAGGAAGTGTGCCTAAATGCAAGTCCATTTTCATTTTGTAATCCTTTCTTTTGAGTATACTCAAAACAATATTGTGGATTGACCTCCATTGTGGTTTTTCCCCTAACAAGGTTTCCACGTAAAAAATCCTTGTGTTATGGTGTTGTGGTTATTTGTCTTATGTGCGCGCATCTTTATTCTGGTTTAATGTTATCAGTACTTTAAGGATCATATTAATAAAGTTAAAAATTGGACAACACTGATTCACCCCCCTCTCAACGTTGCTTGATTCCAACAATTGGTATCAGAGCTTTGTTCCTCAGAAGAAGCTTAAAGGCTTGGGGAAGATCTTGGAAAGTTTTTCAATGGATTCAAGTAGTCTTCAACAACAACTTATGGTGGCCCTAGATGATCTTGATCAATCAAAATATGAAGTCCAAGAATTATAAGAAAATCTCATGAATGATGAGAGATTCATTGAGTCATTAAAAGAAAAAATGAACAAGTTTAGAGAGAAGATACGGGAACTCTATGATCAAATCAAGCAAGAAGATAGTAAACGCATTGTAGATGAACAACTGAGTCAAGCCCTAAAGGAAAAGATAGAAGAATGTGAAAATTTTTCTAGGGATAATGTAGTTCTGAAGCATTAGATGGAATCTATTATGATGAGGATGACTACGGAAATTGAAGACAAGAAGAAGAATGAAGAAAAGATTTCCCAATCCCTAAAAGAGAAATCTGAAGAATACAGTCAAATTACTAAAGGATTCATTCAGTTGGAAAGTGAGTTAGAGAAAACCAAACACAATGAGGAAGAGCTTGAAAAGCACATTATTGACCTTAGAGATGAACTTGATACTACAAATGAATTCAAGGAAAAGTTCAAGATTATCTTAGCCAAGCTTGATGAACTAATTAAAATTCAAAGGACTGATGGTGACAAGCAAGGTCTTGGATATGAGAAAGGAGAAAGTTTCAGATCTAGAAAAATGAGGTTTAGAAAAGGAAATTAGATGAACAATGTTGGAAGGTGTCTGGTAAGACAACCTAATGCTCAAAAGTTTAATGGTATCTATTATATCTGCAATAAATTTGGTCATATGGTAGCTCAATATAGAAGTAGAATGAATTCAAGTGGTCCATCATTTTTTGGTCAATGCTTAAACTGTAACAAGTATGGTCATAAGTCAAATGAATACAGAAATGTGATGAGCAACTTTTATAGAGATGTTTGATGTTATACATGCAATATATTTGGCTATATTGCTAACTAGTGAAAATCAAGAGAAATGCAGTGGAACAATTGGTCTAGACAAAGAAATGTGGTGTGCTAAAATTGCAACAAAACTAGTCATATTGTTAGATTCTATAGAAGAGGTCTGGTAAATAAGAGAAGAAACATGCAAAAGGATGAAAAGGAAAAGAGAAAGTCACTATAGATCATATCAGGAAGTAGATGAAGAAGAAATGGGTAAAGAAGATTCCCTCTATTGTAGGAAATGTGCCAACATCAGAATTAGCTTTTGGTAGTTCTTCCAAGAATTAGGTTAAGGCCTTTGGCCTAGGGGGAACTATCAAGAAAATCTTTCAAACCCCCTACAGGAAAATGACACCAGGATGTGGATGAGTTCAATGATTTCATTAATGATCTACATATGTTTTTGAACAATTGGAGAGAGTATTTATGCAAAATTGAAGGTCCGTAGAAGAGTTATCTTTCACAGTGTATGGAAACAGGGTATCTGGATGAGTTAGGGAAAAATCATTTATTGCGTCAATAGGTTAGGTGTGTGAATGATAAAAGGTTATTTTTATCCTTCATTTGTCACTTTACATTTTGAGAAGAATAATTTTGAAGAGATCTGAAGTGATCTTTGGTGAAATTTGGTGAGAATTCAAGTGTGAAGGCAATTCGAAGTTCAAACCCTAATTCGGCTAAAAGCTATTTATCGGGGAAACTTGTAAACCTATGAATTTGTGAAAATGGCTACTCCATTGGTATTCAAAGTCAAGGAAAGAACCCGTTTGAAGTTCAAGTGGCATCCTTTCAAGTCAATTGAGACCGAGCCCTTAGGTGCATTTTCGTCTGTTTTGTATGGTTTTTTGCACATTGAGGATATTAGGGCATACATTCATGCTAATATTGAGGAGTTAGGAAGCTTGTAGTTGCTGAATTTGTATTCCAATCACATTGTTGGGGAATATTTCTGTGTCAAGCCTGAATTCAAAACCCTAGAGGAGAAGAAATTCATGTAGATTGTGAAATTTCCCATGTTTAATGAAAGCGAATGGGTTTGGTACATCTTGAGTCAAGTTCATGTTGAATTCATGTGGTTGAGTCAACCCTTCAAGATTACAAAAGAAGCTATAAGTGTTGTTACAGGATTAAATTCCTCTGGTGGATTTCTGATTTTGAAGTCTATGAATAATCAAATAGTAACTGATGCAAACGGTTCAGTATTTAATAGAAGAGTGATGAAAATTGATAACATCATTGATGTGGGCATCAAATTTTCCTTGATGGTCATTGGTTATAAGATATATCACTCTAGCCAATAAAATTTTGTATTTGGTATAGCCATATATGCAACATATCAAATTGTAAAGGAGAATGTAGAGTATGATTTATGTGAATTGCTTCGGAGTCATCTTATGGAGAATCTTGGTAAAATAAAGAAAGACAATAAGAATTATTTTAAATATGGTAATCTATTGCTATGTTTGTTCTTTTATTTCATGAATGAAGTTCCAGGAGTTGGGAAAGTACATTGGCAAAGTGATAAGCATGTTGTTGTTCAGATTAGAGACATGTTATTCAGCCTTGGTGATTTGTAAGTCAGGAAAACTACAATTTGGGGATATTTCAAGAACTTTCAGAATTTAATGCAAGCTAGGGAAAGAATTCCTACTTCTATTGTGGAGAAGTATAAGGATACAATCTATTTTATGGTGTACATTGATCAATGCTTGATGGAAGCAAAGAACCTAGAACCGTTTGGATTATGCCAATGGGTTATGAAGTTGAGAGAATCTTGGAGCTATACGCATAACATTTGTTAAGTAAGCCTTTGGATCCATTTGAAGAAAGGTCTGCAACATATACAGAGAAAAATATGCAAGTCCATGAGCAATTGAAGAAACCAATGATATTTTGGAGAGTGAGGAAAGAAGTGGAAGTCTTTGAAAAGAGTATGGGTATGCCTACAAAATCTATAAGAGAAGCCAGAAGGAAAAGAGAACAAGTTGAAAGCAAAAAAGGAAAAAAGCCTGCTAAAACTGAATCTACTAGTCTAGAAGCATCCTCTACTCAAACTAGATCCACAAGGATCTCAACATCCCTATCTAGTCATGCAAAGAAGTCTGCCCCTGCAAAAGCTCAAGTTAAGGCATACGATAAAAGGAAGAAGGATAAGAGCACAAGAGAGTATATAGCTATTTCAGAAGGTGAAGAGACAAAATCTGATGAAGAAGTTAGAGAAATAAAGCATATGGGCACCCAAGCAACAACAACAGCCACTAAAGGAAAGCCCTTTGGTGAAGAGGAGAAAGCAAAGAAGAAGATGAAGCTTGACAAACTAGGTATGTCAGTAGAGGAAGTTGAAAGAGGTATAATCAAGGATGGGAATCTTAAGCCCCTATGTGAAGTGTATGGTACCTTTGATACTATTGGTCAAAGAGTCCTTGAAGAGGCTACAATAAAATATTTGAACAATTTCAATACGACTCTTGTTGAGATAATGGCACAGTTGCCTAAGGAATTGTATGAAATTTTGGAGATGAGGAGAGTTAGTGCCAGAACTGAAGAAGAGCAACTGAGAGAATGGGTTCTTGCAAATCTGAGTTTGGTAGTGTCTGTTGAAGAAATGAAGTCAATCCTAAAAGAAGCAAAAAGAGAGTTCAAAATCAAAACAAGAATAAACAAGCTTATGTTGGGTAGAACTAAAGAAGTAGAAAAATAAACTGAAAGTATTTTGAAGGAATTTTTATTAAAGAACAACATTGATGTTGTTTCTAGAGAAGAACATGTGGAATATATTTCATCTAGTCCAGTAAATGAAGAGGTTCCAATTGGGGACACTCAGATTCCTCCTAATGTGTATAATATAGAAGAATCTATGGAGATTGAAGCTCCTAAAATTGTGTCGGTTGAAGAATTTAAGGAGATATCAATTGAAGAAGTTGAAGTCCCAAATGTCAAGCAAAAATTTGTGACTGTAGAAACTGTAGTTGAGGAAAAGAAGGTTTAAGTTACTAAGGGAGTTCTAGTAGAAGCAAGAGACACTACAGAGGTAGTGAAGAATTTTCTAGAAGAGAAAAAGGAAGAATTTGATCTTGAGTTGGGAGATGCCCCTATTCATTTGTCTACTCTATCCCTAATTCAGAAAATGAAAGTCGCATCATTTGCACAAGCTAAGGCTAGGGAAGAAATTTTGAAGTCTCACATTGAGGACAATGAGTTATCGAATCTTGCATCTGGAATTTTTGGAGAAGATCATGTCTACTCATGTTAAGGATCTATCTAGTTCTTACTCTGGTGAGCTGAAAAAGATTATAAATTCTGTAAGCACTCATTTTGAGTCACTTGAGAAGCCATCTTTGGTTAAAGTTAAGAAGGAATTTGATGCTAGATAGTTTAGTAGACTGAAAGGAATGATAGCTAATGATAAATATTTGTTAGCTACCTGTGTGAAAAATCTTCAAAGTACATTATCATATAAGGTGGAATGATTTATAAGTTGAGTTTGTCTTTATCAAAACTTACTGAGGAAAATGAGAAGAAGGTTAAGGATCTTGAGAAAGAGTAAACTGCTATTTATGATGCTTTTGATCCTTTATCTGTTTCTATTGGAGAGCAAGAAGGTCAAGTTATATCCTTGACAAAATAAAGAGTCTGAAGCATGATAATCACAGAGTTGTGGAAAGAGTTGGTAAACTTAGAGGCCTAATTGGTCCAAATATGGAGACCATGTTGAATGCTTTGAAGGAAGCACAAGATGCTATGGCGGTCAGTGATCCAGTGAACCTTGAATCTACATAACTATTCTAGAAAGTCTCAAGAAGTGGTGGGACACAAGCTTGAACTTGTTAAAGAAAAACTTTGCAGATATTTTCAAGTCTATATAAGTTGTTTGAAACAAAGTTTGTACATATGTAGTTCGAATTTTTTGTTTGTTCATTGGAGTTTTGTATGTGGATTCCCCATATTTTCTATTGATTTCAAAGAGGGAGAATAGAATAGTGAAAAATGTATATTCATCTAAGGGGGAGTTGTCATTTTGAGCTATGGATGAAGATCTTTTTTGAGTTTTGGTTGGCAGTGTCTTTTTGTTGGTACTGATCTGACACTTGGTCATTTTTCACTAAGTGCTGCCATCAATTCCAAAGGGGGAGATTGTTGGCAAGAGACATGGCACATGCTTTTTGTTGTTGTCATTGATGGAAACACTTGTTAGCTAGTCGATCTGTACATTGTCATTTGCTCATACCGACAGAAAAATTGAAGATAAGTGATTATTTGTTAAGTTAGAATAGAGCATCTGGTAGTTTCATGTTCTTTGATTCATATGCAATTTTTTGGTTATTATTTTGTGTTGTGGATCTCAAGGAGTATTGTTCGATGCATAATCTATGTTATCTGTAAATCTTAGTGCCTCGTATCAATTTGGGTGTAAGTTAGAAGGTCTGGTGAAGTAATTTTCTATTCATTAGTGTATGAAGGTCGACTTGGTGAATATAGTGTGTCGTAGATAATTGAGGAGATATTGCTTAAGTATTTTTGTTTGAACATTTTGGTTTGGGTCCTCATTATGTTGTGGTTGACTCTTGTAGATGCACATTGAATATTTTGAATGATTTGAGCCGACAGTTTGTAAATATTTCTTATTTTGTTGAGGTCGACATGAAGTGATTGAATTCTTGGCAAATATATATATATATATATATATATATATATATATATATATATAAGTGATTGATTATATCATTTTGATGTATGTTCAATGTGAGTTGTTATATGTTGTGAATGCGAAGGTCAAGAAGCGATTATGCATAGTTTCACTTTTGCATTAAGGATTTTTATGCGAATTGAAGAAGAACAGACCAGAAGGGCAGAATTAGTCAGAAGGTCTAGAATTTGATTGTTGAGCCTAACCAGAACTGTAATTAGGCATTTTTAGATGCTACTTTATCAGTTCAAATCCTTGGAAGTATTCCAAAATTTTGTATGGCAGTGAGACTTTCAGTTTTTGAGTAGTGAGCTCTAGGCAGTGTGCCTGAATGTAAGTGCATTCTTATTTTGTAATCTTTTCTTTTCAGTATACTCAGAACAATATTGTGGATTGACCTCCACCATGTTTTTTCCCCTAATAGGGTTTCCATGTAAAAAATCCTTGTGTTATGGTGTTGTGGTTATTTTTCTTATGTGCATGCATCTTTATTTTGGTTGAATGTTATCAGTACTTTAAGGATCAGATTAATAAAGTTAAAAATTGAACAACACTGATTCACCTCCCCTCTCAGTGTTGCTTGATTCCAATAGAAGAGTTGTAAGAGAAAAGAGGAAGTGTAGTTAGATGCAACATTGATTCTATTCAATGAGTGTGTGTGTGTGTGTTGCAAGTGTGGCAGATCAATGTGAAGCTTAATGCTAAGTTTCTGGATGCATTGAGCAGAAGGTGAACTCTATCATTAATGCAAGTGGATTGAGTGATTTTGGTGGAATCCTTTGTTGTATTGGGATTGTAGTCTCTTTGTAACAAGTCTTCTTTGTCTTCTTTGTATCTATTTGGCAGTGATCCCTCCAGGTTGTTAACCCTATTGGACAATGAGTCCTTGTTTTGGACAGTGAGTCCTTATTTCAAGAAGTGAGTCTTATTTCAAGTAGTGAGCCTCTTGTAATCGATTTTGATATTCTCTATAGTGCGAGTTAGTCCTCACTATGGTTTTTCCCTCATTGGGTTTTCCACGTAAATCTGGTTTTATTGTGTTTATGTGTTGGATTTGAGTTTCTGCATTAGCATTTGATGATTAATCATTTAAGCAGTATTAAGTATTAGTTCTGGTGATTGAATTAAAGGTTTAATTTTGTGACAATTGATTCATCCCCCTCTCAGTTTCCCTATTCAAAAATATGAACATCTATACTTGAATAACCTCTTGAGCATACCTATAATTTTTTTCCAACTTGATCCAAAAATCCATCCACAATTCATTTGCATATATCCTGTCATAGGTTTATTTTTCCAATTTTTATTCCTACACATTTTTTCACAATGATTCCTCAAACCACTTTTTGTACAAGGATGTAAATCCCAAAACATATTCTTTGTATGTCCTTTCCTTCTACAATGTGAAAATTGAACACAATGCACTTCTTGAACAAATTTACTTGAGCCTGTATGATTTCCTTTACCTATTACATATCTAATTCCTTCATATTTTGGCCTCATAACTGGATTAATCAGCTCTTCCATTCCTTTTCCATACTTTCCTAGTCCTTGTCCTTTATATCCCATTCTTTTCATGATTTTTAAACCAACATTATTTTCAAGATTTGCAAGTTTAGATACATTATATTTATCCTTACATTCTATATCAAAATCAGATTTAGCTATATCACACAAATCAATTGATTTATCAACTGAACAAATCATATCTTTTGTACCACATGCAACATTACATACCAATGGTTTTGATTTCAAACATTCATTTTCTTCTTTCAATTTTGATATTTCCATATTTTGTAAACTATTTTCTTCTTCTAATCTCTTTACCTTTTCTTAGAAATTTCCATTCTTCTTCTTGACCCCATCAAACAATTTTATTTTTTCTTCTAATTCATTATTTTTCTCTTGAACTTTTTCTAATTCTTTTTTAAGATTATCAATTTCACTTAGATATTCATATCCTATTTTTCCAATCTCCTTTAAACTTGTTATCAATTTTGAATTGGATTCCTTAACATTAATCAATTATTCCTACAAATTATCTTTTTCCTTCTTAATACGTTTACCAACTTTTCCGATTGAAATAAGAGATTTTAACTCACTGTGATTCTACTACACTAATTTCTCTATTCAACAGCTTTGTGTGCCTTCACCCCTTTAAATAATTTTGGTTTCTCTATATTTTGATTACAATCTTCTAATCTCTTGTAGTTTCAATAATCATCTTAGATCTTCAAAGTAAAAATTATAGTAAAACTTGTGCTATACCTTCAGATTTGCATAGATTCCTTGAAACCCTTCACTTTTTTCTTTCCTACAGTCATTCATTGCAATTTATGTCTGGCAAGCTGCAGTTCCTTTTGCATTGGAAAATTATTCCTATGGATTTTCTATTGCCAAGCCAACAACCTTTGAACAAAACTATGAAACACACCACTTTTATTGGTATAGCTCTAATTATATTGCTCTTTATCATCAGAAAGCAGATCTTAGTACAACAAATATAGCTATAGGAATTTGGTATCAAATTGAACTATAATATATTATACATACAACTGAACAATATGACAATCATGAAAAATGATATAAATGGCATAGTCAATACTTCTACCTCTTGTGGCTTCAAACCTAAGCAATCCATGCCTCAAACTTTCCTTACTTGTTGCAGAATGAAACAAGATTAAATTTTCCTTTTATCCTCCCAATCGATGGTAGCTAATGCTCCAGATATTTGCAACAATCTTCTTAACAATGATCCATCCTCGACTGACTCTCCTTGATCTCCAACGACATTCTCAATTCTTAGTAGATGCAATCTATGTTTGGCTGCGACTTAGAATATGGACAATTTCCTTCGACAATCTTGCAAATAATGATCTTCAAATGGCTACTAATACCTACATGGAAAAGAGAGTGATCTCCCTAAGCTCTGATACCACTATGATGGTGGTGGATGGAGAAAAATTAATACACCTATTCAAAAACACACAAACTTAGAATTATAAACACATAATTTCCTCAACACATGCTACTGCATGCTTTTCTATTTCTTGCAAATGAAGATTACAATAGCCTCTTTTATAGAGGTCTTTGGAAGTTACAAGAAAGTTCTGGACAGTAGGTAACTAACATACAAATTATATTATATTTCACGTTATCTTAGCCTTGTTGACATATGAATTTAATTTTTTCACTGTTGCTTATCGATTAGGTGGTATAAATTTCCAGAACATGCTTAGCTGGTAGAAATCACTAGAACATTCATTTAATATTGGTGTGGAGAAATTAGTATTCCAACATTCACTGGATGACTTTATGTTAGAGTCTTAGATAGTAGCTAGAATAGGGAGCTGAAGAATATTTGTGTATTCCACTGGAAACACAGGAAAAGGCTGAGCATGTGTGTTATCTCTCAAATAAGCCCAATGATCCAATGAAATTGAAGGCACAAATGTTCAAGCCACTATACAACTTGTGTTTTCTTTGGCTTATAGATGTTGCCATAGAAGGACAATTTCCTAAGAATTCTTCCTTGGAGGATTTGAGATGGCTAAGATTGAGAACATATTCATCAAAATGGCTACCTCAAGGAATGAACTTGCACAACCTTGTTATTATAGAAGTGACCAATAGCTAGATCACTCATCTATGGGATGAAATAGAAGAAACTCCAACTATAAGTAATACATTTTTTTTCCTCTAAATTTTGTATTAAAACAAATGCTTGGTATCAAATTTCTCATAACTTGTGCATTCCACAATATTTGACAGATGAGCCTTGGGAAACTGAAAATGTTTATATTGAGGGGATGCAGGTCACTAGAGAGTCTTCCTGGTACACTATGTCATGCACTGTTGCAAAGATTGGATTTGCACAACTTTCATTCATTGAGCAACCTACCTGATACCATGGGAAGTTGAACAAGCTTAGTTTCTCTAGACATGGTTGGATGATCTGTTTCTTCTTTGCCTCAATATTTTGACAAGCTTGCATATCTAAAGGAGTTGAATCTCTTGTGCTGTCAACATTTGTCTAAACTTCCCGCTAGCTTTGGGAACTTGACTGGGCTGGAAAGACTAGAAATTCACCATAATTCTAAGCTTACAGAGCTACCCAACAGCTTTGGTGACCTGAAAGCTTTAGCTTATCTAGATGCCAGCTATTGTTGACTGTCTACCAATGGAATACCAGCCAGCATATTTGAATTGTCTTTACTAAAAGTCTTACATCTTGAAGGTAACAAAATCTACTATCTCCTTGGCCGCTTTGAAAATTTATGGCAACTTCAGGAGCTACATTTGGATGACTGCTCTAAATTCTTCATAGTGTTCATGATTCAGTCATTGCTACAAATGCATTTCACCTGCACCTATATTAGTTCAAATGCTTTTCGCCTACTTCATACCATGGGAGGTTGGACCAACTTAGTTCTTCTCAACATGGACGTATGCAGTGTTTCTTCTTTGCCTCAAGATTTTGGCAACCTTGCAAATCTTAGCCACCTTGATTTGTCCGATTGTGTGGAATTGAGGAAGTTGCTAGTCTCTTTCAAGGAGCTCACACTTCCGTAATACCTCAACTTAAAGGGATGTTCTAAACTCACTTTAGAGTTGGAAATTCTAGAAAACATGACAAAGCTAGAGTATTTGAACTTCTCTGGTTGCAGGAAATTGGAAGACTTGCCTCACATCATAGATCTTGCCTCCTTGAGAGAGCTTGGTTTACTTCAAACAGAGAGGTTAATGGAGTTACCAGTGAACATTGACCAACTGACCAAGTTGCAAAAGATGAGCATCGGAAGTGAGTTGTTGACAAGCCTGCCAACTTCTATCAAAGATTTGTCCTCCTTGAATTCTCTTCACATTAAATTAATTGTCAAAACCTAGAATTTCTACCTAACTCTTTGGGGCATCTTAATCTCTTAGAGAATTTAGAGATATGGAATGAGGAGTGAAATCCTTACCAAAATCTCAATAATAGAAGTGTATTCATTATTGCTCATATGAGAATAAACAATATCGTGTGGGATATATTGTTTGTTTACTCTTCTTGGGTCAAATCTAGCTATTAATAGGTTGAGCTACACAATTTGAAGGGATGAGAGTTCACGTCAATGTATAGTAAGACGATGGAGATTTTTTGGAAGTGTGTCTTGTGCGAGTAAGACGATAGTTCAAACTTTCCTAGGTTGAAAAGAGGCAATAACCTGAGGGAGAATGCAAAGTATGATTATGAGAATTTGAAGGCCTCTTATAAATTTTTAATGTATCAAAACTATTATTCAACTACGAATGTTGAAGAAGATAAAGCCTCCCAAAATTATCACTATTGTTATATAAAAAAACATGGCATTGATAGGACTCCATTAAAAAAGGTACATATATCATTACCATAGAAATTTTAATTCTCTTTTACTCAGGTCCTGGACTGAAGTGACTATATTTCCGATCTCTCTTTATTGTGCTCACTACCTTGTTTTTTTTTTTAAGTAGATAATGCCACATAATGTGAGCCATTTCTAGGATCTAATTCTAATATATGTTATGTTGCATATTTTCCAACCTCTATATTTATGGATTGAACAAGCACAGAGAAGAGATCCTCAAACAACAACGACAAGTTTCATTAGAATGTTAGTGATCATATATCAAGCCTCGTCTAGGTTCCCAACACATCTAATGAGATATACCATGCATCCATAGTTGTGGGGAAGTAGCCAATCTGAGATCAAAACCTTGAGTAGGCCTTCATAACTTGTTATGACCAAAATAAGCAAATGAAACATTAGAAGATAATTCACACAGTTCAAACGATGCATTCTACTTGCCAAAATCATAGTGTCCTTTAAGGAATCATTTTCTTTCTTATGCTATGGCTTAGTCATAATCAAAATTCCTATTAAGCACAATAGGTCCACCAATTTAGCAAACATAAATAAAAGGTATAGCTGCCTCCCTCCCGTTACATTATCACATGAAAGTAGAAATCCAAATTAACTCACTTCCTATTCTATAGATCGGAATGAGTTTAAAAGAAAAAGACTTGTTGGTGCATAAAATTCCAACAACACCAAGAGGATACATGTACTTGCATCATGGATATTACATGGTTAGTTCAACAGGTTTAAACTTGGATAGATTTAGAACTATAGGTATACAGGGGTCTATGTTCCTTATCATGTCCTTGTCTTGTGCTTGGATGGAGATTTAGATCTTGCTTTCTTGATTGATCTTTAGAACTTTCTTTGTTATTGGAGAAGAGATTCAACAAAAAAAATGGAATTTTCCAAACAATTGAATTGGATGATAAAAAGATACTACATGCTCTTTACGATGTAAAAATTATTTTCAAAGTACTCCAAACAACACCTTCTCCTTCACCATAGTATTCATGTACCTATTTTATCCTTTCAACAGACTTGTAGATCCCGCTACAAGACCAATCAAATGAAGCGATGCAAACATTTCCAGCTTGTGCTTTCCACTCACAATCTGGAGAAGTCCCACAACACATATTGTGATCATCTGTTTACTCAACATCTAGTCCAATGAAATAGACTTATAGATATGTTTCTTTCTAGATCCTTTGATATAGCATAAATATGGTAAGTCGCATATCTAAAGTATTTGTTTCCCTCTTCTCTAAACTTTCAGTACTCTAGCTCACGATATTTGACATATATTTTGTGAAAAGACTGGTCTAGATTTTATACACCCTATGTAAACTCTTGGTTTAGCTTCTTGGTTTAGCTTGATACCATGCAAGAATGATATGTAACATTTATAGATTTACATGCACAACATCATTGACCTTGACATAAAAGTCGGCATCCCATTTGGCCATGACAATGGCAAAATAGATCTTTGTTTTATGTAGATAGTTCATGGTAGCCTTCAACATGCTTAAGCCTCAAGAAATATTTATGCTAAGCATCTTTCACATTAAGGGCATGATCCAAAATACCATTAGGTGTAGCATTGTGCCCAATAATAAATCTGATAAAATGCTCTTTAATAGCTCAAGTTGATTAAGTCTTTCTCCTTCATTTTCTTTTCAAGATCAAGATCTCCACATTGCACATATGTTATTTCAAGGATATCTAAATCAACATCCTTAGGCCGAACCAGGCCAAGAGCTTTATGAAATGCAACTGTGTTGTATACATCACAAAACTTCTCAAGTTTGATGAAGCTCCACCTCCAATTTAAGATGAAAAACTTCACCATTCATGATCTTGATACCTATCTCAATAACCAAATTCAATAGATTTCAATGATATTTTGGATAAATAGAAGAGCACGATAGGCTAGCTTAGAACAATTATCTTCTTTATTTCTTCACACTTAATATACTTTTCCTTTATATCTAGTAACATAACCATAGGTTAGAAAGCCTTGGAACTAGCTGGTCCCAAAGATCACAGAGGTTGAATTTATCTAGTAATTTGTGGGCAGCTTATAGGCTCAGTCATATTGCTCCAAAGCTCTGACATAATTTTTATTTTGAAACTTCTTGTTTCCTGAGTCATTGTCTACAACCATAGATTAATCCAATTGATCTCTTTGACACTTCAAAAATATTATCACACTCTTTAGTTGTGATGGCACGCCTTGCTAATCACTGAGTAAATCAAGCGCATAGAGACTTCATACCCAAGCAAACCATTACAAATTTGTAGGAAGTTCAGGATTTAACATGAAACAATAAACTAGAACTTTTCACAAACAATGAAACGAAGAACAAAATTGTAGTGTTCCATTCATATTACAGGGGCAATACAAAGCACAACATATTTAGCCTCAATGATCAGCCTAATTACATACATTATCACTGACATTCAAATGACTGACTCTTGTTCCAGTCGATCAATGTCACTAAATTTTGAATGACTCCTTTCCACCATTGGTTGCCTCTCAATATCTTGAACCCCTATTCTCAGCATCGAACCCATGTTTCAGTGTCCATTCCTCTACAAATACCTGTCGACCTTCCAACTGCCAAACCATCAACCAAATTTGCTAAGCGTTGGTTTTCCAAGAAGATTCGACCAAGAAACTTAACAAAACATGAAGAAGTAGATTGCACTAAGACAAAACTAAATCTACCAAACTGAAGGGAGGAAAATAAAACCAAAATTGAAAATGAGAGTGATGCTCTGCATCAAGTTGTAAGGAAATTATTGTACAAAAAGGTTCTGGGATGTCAAGACAACTGAGTTGCACAAATCTACATCAAAGCTAGAAGGTGAGCCAAATTTCAATATGGAAAGTTTAGATACATCCTATTTGTTCTCAATGGCATCTTGAAAGTTTCACCAAGTCATCTAGGGAGCTCCATTATAGACAATTGTGGCAAGTTTTGGTTGACCAAAACCCGCAAAATCCCCTGTCTGTCTAAATCATAAACAAATGAACTGAATTGACTATCTAAATCCACAACAAAATCTTCATCTAAAGTTGTGATTGTCCTTTGCGTCTTCCTAGAAAATACATTCGCTCCTTGAAATAAGAAAAAAAATATAGAGAGATTTTAAAGATACTAGATCCTTTAGTTGGAGACGAGATTTTGCAATCTTTTAAATGAAAATTTTGGTTGAGTTAAAACAATATTTTTAGGAATGAGGCGAGGAATGTTTCATCTTCTTCATGATGGTTCGTGGGCATTTTGAAGACCCCGAGACCACTTTGTTTTATACTATCTGAATTCTTTAGCTTTGGAGTTTTAGAAATGTTGGGAACTTTGGTCCCTCTGGACTTCAAGTTGTGGCTTCTTTTATATAGCATTTTCTGAAATGCTCAAAACTTTTTAATTTTGAGGACTTAATAAATTAAGGAATTTTGAAATGCTATAGTTTTTGGTTTCGATGGGATTTTAGGTTTTGGCTTCATCTTATATAGTGGGTCTCAAGAGGCAGGGAAGATCAAAGACTTTGAACTTAAACTTTTATGTCTGAATTTAGGTTTAATCCTCAACAAGGTAAAATAAATTTAAATTTTAAGTGGCAGGTTGTGGGAGTTAGATGGAATCTAGGACATGGAACATTAAGTTCCAAGTTTGAAAAGGGGTCCAAAGTTTGCAATGGATTGACATGGTGAGAATTTCTAAAATCTTTGAGATTTTATAAATTTGAGTTTATGGGATGGTGAAAAAATAAAATTTCTTAAATTTTTTAAATTGGTGAAAACTTAGGTAGTCATCCAAGTTAGAGCAAGAACTAAGAAGTTTGAACCTTGGTTTGAACTTTAATGATCAAAACACCACAAAACCATGACATTAAATCCTAATCATAGGGAAACCTAATTTAAATTCTATAAAACCTAGAACTATGATTGAAGAACTAGACAAGCAAAAGGTTCTAAGATTGCTCAAGACCCCAAAACTAATATGTGCACCAGAAACATAATGGGCTTTGGAATTGGATAACAAGTGTCAAACCCTTTTTATCTCTTAGAACCAAAATAGGTGTTGGGATTTGTTAAGACATCAAAACCAATACGAGTGTCAAGGTTCATCAAGACCCTTGAACCTGGTAACAAAACACAATAAAACTTACTAAAACATAATGGAGTTGAGTGTTAGTACCACCCTTTCAAATTGCAAGCAATCCTCAGCAAACTCCATCACTAAATTTGGTACCTACGATTGATTCTACTTTCTCCTTTTCCAACACTTAATCAAAACAAGCTTCCTTCTTTGAAAACACTACTCTACACTCAACCTCCTAAATGTGGAATTATCTCCACCATAAACCAACCACCTCCTCCAATCTTGTGGGATTCAACCCACCATTGTCCATCCACCTCCACCAATTTGCACATGCACTTAACTTTGAAACACCATACAAATCCTTCTCTGAATACCGATCATCTCTAAAAAACTCTATCTGAACTGTCTCATTTGCATTCACTAACTTATCCATCTCATCATGAAAATAATTATTCTCAAATTCACTAAAATTTTCATTTACCTTTTCATCACCTATTGCTTCGTCAATTTTTTTCTTCTGTAATGCGTTCTACAAGACATGCGATTGTATCACTTCCTTGTCCTATAACTAGTGTTGCAAATTCAATTTTAGTAACACATTCAAGATATTCATCATTTCCATCTTCCTCCTCTACATCCATTTAAATGTTAGTAACACAATCAAAATATTCATCCTTTCTATCTTGCAATAAATTGTCATTCCTACAAATCTCTTTATCAAACTCCTCTTTTACCTTCACCTCCTATTTCTCAATTTTAACCTTCTCAAATTGATTCATTGCTACAACAAATTTATCCATTTCTACATTCTTATCCTCATCAAAAAATAGATTAAAATTTGATTTTACCTCATTGTCTCTTGCTGCAACTTTCACTACTATAATTCTTTCTTCACTATCACTTGTCATATCATTCAAACACAAATCAGATACTTTGGTTCTAATATCATCAAAATATGATATTTCTCTTTTCCTTACTATTGAAACAAAAAATTTATCCTCTTCATATATATCTATCTCATTCATATCATTCACATGCAAACCAGAATCATCAACGAACTCACAAAATGTAAGTTTTACCTTCTCTTTAACTATTGCAACTTGGTTTTCCTCTTCTTCAATGGCCTCCTTTTCTATCAACTCCTTTTTTGCTACTGCAACCTTTTTAATCTCTACTTCACTTTTATCTTCCTTCTCACTCTCTTTCTCTATTTCTTCCTCAAAGCATACTTTTGCAATATTTCCTCCTTCCTGTTCTGCATACACAACTATGAAAAACTTTTTTCCTTTCCTCTTTGGCATTTTTTCAAACACTTACCACACACTTTTAATCTTCAACCTCACAGGTATAGACTACCTCACATTCAGTGATCTGTCTACACACTACACACACTCCACCCCCAAGTCCTGGTGCAAACTACCTCTAATCGATGTTTTTGCCTACACACTTACGAAAACTAGCTCTGATACCACCAATGGAGGGAGACTCCCCTTACAAATATGAAATCAAACATACACAAAGAGACTTGCACGATGGTTGTAACATTCCATTAAATTTTAGATTTAAAGAAATAAAATCAACAACATTCTTATTTGCTTAAATCATAAAATTATTACATCAAACTGAAGCTCATGGGCTTGCTTAAAATCTGGGCTTCATATATACAAAAATATGCTACATAATGTCTTCAACATGTGTACATCATTCCGACGACATCTAGATATGCAACCACAACTTCTCGAAAAGCCCCCCTCTCCAAATGAGCAAGCATCATTATATAGAAATTGTGTGAGGAGAAACCACCATCAGTTTCCCAAAACAACCTCCATAAACCACTAGGAATTCCATTGCCCAACTTTAGGAGAGATAAGAAAATAAAATATAAAATAATTCATTGCCCTCACCACCTTCGCATGGGTGCCTAAATTTTGGCCAATCATCTTGGTCAATCAAGACACCTTCTTTAACTCCTGGTGGCCCCGACGACTCCAAATATGGTCATGTAACAACATGCAAAGATTGTGGCACAAACATGCAATTACATGCAAGGCATGCAATTGAACATGCAAGCACATGCACCCCAAATGGTCGGGCCACCAAGAATTTGGATTCCCAAGAGGGGTCTTTTACCAAATTTTCCTTAGAATATTCATAAATGCATATTTCCCACCAAAATTACAATTACAATTTCGTCCCAAGGGAAATTACAAAGTTGCAAATAAAATTATTTATTCTCCTAACCTCCAAAGCCCTTATTGAAAATGAAAAAAATAAAATAACAATATTTTTTGGTAATGCAAGACTACTAGTACCCCTAGATGCCCCTGCATACTTGTATAAAGATCTGGAGAACTACTATTAAATGGAACATCATGAATAGAGTGGACTCTCTTCGGAGAAGGACTAGTCAAATTCACATAAATGATTGGTCTCTTAGACCTTTCAGGGGAAACAAAGACTACAATCACATTTACGGACTTCTAACCTTGCAAATAAGGAGATTCTAATGGTGGAGTTGGTATAACAAATTTTCAAATAAGAGGAAATGCCTCTAGGAAATCATCCAAGGCATCTTCTAACATGTCAAAATCATACTTTGAGGGGACATTATCAAATAAATTGAAATGTTGAACAAAAAGATTCGACATGGGAGCTTCATGTCGATTTCACCAAAATGTAGAGGGGATTTGCTACTTTCAAGGAAATGAGATATTAAGGAGAAAATTTCTCTCAAAGTTACCTTAATTGACATGGCTCAATTGAACTAAAAAATAGGGATATTTAAAATTGAATTCTAAACTATGCTTAATAATAGATATAACTAAAAATGTCAAATAACTTGTAGATACATGGTGATGAAAATGTTTAGTTCACAAAAATGAAAAACTTTAAATACACAAAATGTCATACCACTTGAGTGAAGTTTCGGCCTTGGTTGCTAGCGCGCCATGAGGACATCTATGAATCTACACTATCATTTGTACTTATAGAGCTCAAAAATTTCCAAAATGAAGTCTTTTGCTAGTTGAACCTATTTGTCACCTACACACATGGAGATGGAGAAAATTATTCGGGTTGTATAGGGGTTTGCCTCAATCAAACCCCTACTTTGGTGTTTCCACCTACATAGACAACCAAGCAAGATTGGGAGACATAAAAAGTTAAATAGATGTGTGATAGAAACAAACCCCACTATGGAGGAGAACCCCTGGCACCACAATAAAGAGACACTAGACGAGATCAAATAAATATGATAATAGATGAGATTTTTTGAAGTTATGAGTAAGAAAGTGTTGCCAACAATTTTGGCCCATCTCTTGAGATGATAGATGTGACAAGATCATTAACAAGAGGAGTCTTTGATGCTACAACTATCTAAGATGTGATTATTTTAACAAAGTTTCCTTACGAGGGAGAAAGAGAGCTCCAAGTCCAAAAAGTTCAACCACCTTTTGAAAATGAGGAAGAGTGGCTAGTTTTATCCTTAAACTGGGTAGGAATATCTGTTACAATTATATTTGGGTGTTGGGACACACATCACAAATAAAATGTACGGGATATTCTCATTTAACACTTTATTAAATATCAAGATGTTTGTGCACCACATAAACGTCTACACACCATGTCGTTTGTCCAAATTCTTCTAAAATCCAAACCACATGCTACTAATGCTACATCATCACCATCCATGAGATCAAAATTATAGTTCTCCCTATCATTAATTTTATCATAAATGCATCGAGTGCAATGTGTAAGTGTGAAATTTGCATAAGGTGCAATTTTTGACACTACACTCTATTCATGTAATTTTGTAGCCAATACATATTATTGAGAAAATAACTTAATATGTTACAGGAACAATTAGGACACACAAAGAAAAAATATGTTAAGCATGGTGTACCTTCTTCAAGCATTTCAACAAAGAAATCATGTAAAACCAAAATATCCTTGAAGAAAGATGTTGAGTCACATAGGCAAAATGCTATGTTTAAAATTGTGACCCAAAAATACCACCAACTAAAGTCACAAAAGCATAAAACTATTGTGAGGGTTTAAGAATCTCAAAAAGGGGGGGAAATATGGTTTTGGTTAAAAATATTATGCTCCATAATATTCTAAACCCATAAAATTTGTTTTAGGGAGTCATATGAATAAATTTCATGTTGAGTCTACATTTGTTGATGATTCTTGTGAAATTCAAAAATCTAAGCAACCAAAAGCAACATGTACTAAGTCCAATAATATCCAAATTTGTTCCCATTATGGATGTCAAGGCCATCTTTCTATTACATTCTTTGGTATACATCCTTGTTCTTCATGTCGTCAACATACTCATGATTCCTTTTGTTATTTTCAAAACAAAGCACAAAAACCTATGTTATGTGTTGTAAATCCTTTGTTTGAACCAATCTTAGGGAAGACATTAGATGCTTCTTTAGATATTGCCAATGTGACATCTTTGACAAACTTTGATCCAAATTCTCCAAATAAGGTTATGTTGATTGTTGTTGAAGCTACTTTTGGTAATGCCATTGGTGATGACAATGTTTTTTATTAGGGGTAAAAAATGGGTTTTGATGGGGCCCGGAACCCATTACAAAGAAAAGAAAGCTGCAATTAGAATAAACTATAAACCAACAACAACCCCACAATAACCTCCAAAGATCAACATGACTACACATGCTGCATCTTACAAACAAGCAAGGGCCTAAAACCCTTTAACAACCTAGTTTTAAGTGGGACTAGAAACCCAATTAGATACTCATTGAACCTTCCTACATCTTCCAGGCATCAGCAAACTAGCCGCTCATGGAAGACACCACAAAGCCAAGAAAGATCATCTGCATAATGGTGTAATACACCATTAGGCCCCTAATCAAAAAATTAAGAAAATCCAATAACCCCACCTCAGTAGGTGATATGGAGATCACAACAAACCACTGGGCACAAAGCCACTACTTGAACCAAGAAGCCAACTCTGAAACCACCTCAACAGTTGTTGATGATAAGAATGATTTTGGTAAGAAATGTGATTTTGTTGAGTATGTTGGATATGTAATTTATTATGATTATGATGATGTTGGTCCTTACTAATGTATTCCAATTATTTGAGGATATAGAGATTCAAATATTACCTCTTATTCAGTATAACATATTCTCTCTACTATTACTCCATTAGGTAGATAAGTTGTTGAAATTTTCCTTTCTCATATACCAAAAGGGGGAATCTTGTGTATATGTTAGATTCAAGTGGAGAATTTATATATTGTTGACACCATGTAATTGGTGTGGTAATTACACTTCAATATTATATTGCACCTGATGTGTGCTATTTCAAATATTATTTTCAGTGGTTGTAGACTTTATAGATTATTGACACCATGTGATTGGTGAGGTAATTACACTTCAATATTATATTGCACCTAAAGTGTTCTATTTAGGATATTTTTAGTGATTGCACTTGGAAATGCATGATATTTCAAATATTAGTTTTAGTGATTGAACCTAATGTGTGCTATTTCAGATATTATTTTTAGTGATAGTGCATAGTTTCAATAGATTGATAGTTGGTTACTACTAGGCGGGTGCAAAAAGATGGGTAGCCAATTTGTGGCCAGATTTTTTTAAAAAAATTGAAAGCTCATAACGCGCTCATGTTATGGCTTGGTGTGTTGGTCACAACGATCCCATAATGCACTCGCATTATAAGGTATTAAAAGCAAAAAAAAAAAAAAATTCAAAATCATTTTCATTGTGACTATGTTTTTTTCTTCCCATGGCCAAAACCCCTCATTTCCATGCTCACATTCTAGGAGGAGCCATTTTGCAATATTTTTCATCAAATTTTTGTTGTTTCATTGCCAAGATGCCACCATGTTGACGAGGAGGTTTGAGAGGTAAAGATTGTTTTTTTTGTTGTTGTGAATTTGTTAGTTTTAGGTTGTTTTTTATATTTATTTTTTGAATTTGTAAGAGATGTTAATGAGCCTAAAAACCCTTCTCAAAATCCTCAACAAGCACATCAACAACAAGAGGAAAAAAATCCTCAACAAGCATAGAAAGAACAACAACAAAATCCTCAAGTTGAACAACCACAACAACAATCTCCTCCATCAATCCCTCAACATCCTTCTGGCACTCACCAAAATTTAATGAGTTAAATTGAAAACAATAAAAAACAAATTGAGGATTTAATCAGGACGTTGAATGATCCAAACGGTTCAACTGTGGAAAGAATGATCCTGGCAACTTCACTCAAAGAAATGTTAAAACGTGTAGATTCAATAAGCAAACAATTAACTAGTTGGAAAGATAGGAGGCAGGTGGCTAGAGCTTATTACTGGGATAAATTATCATATAAAGATGTAAAAGATCTAAAAACTAAAAAAATTGATTTGTGCTCATTATTCACTGACCCACGCACAAATGAAAATCTTACCCTTAATGCAAAGAGGTTTCCTATCCATTGGTGCCACCACCAATGGATTATGAACTTTTTTTGGGATAGGTGGTACATGGTTTTTGATTACCCACCATGCACCAATTGTGAAGTCCCATAGTATTTCCTTAGGAAACTATACTGTGAGTTCATCTTGAATAAAATCCTAAATTATTTTGATATGAGAGACTTCTAGGGGAGAGGTGGGGGGTTGGCTCAAGATAGACCTAGTGCATAGTAGGATCCTACACGACAAGGGAGACAACCTCTCACTAGGCCACCTCATGAGCACATCGTTATCCTTTCCATCCTGAATGAGAGTGCTGAGTTAGAGACTTTGCAAGCCATCAACTCTTTGACCTAGAGTGTCATTTAGCATGCCAACCGTATTCTACAACACCATCCAGGAGAGTCTTCGAGTGGTGGGCTTTGATCCCATTTGTGTCAATCTTGTGGGGTGACTTGTTCATATGACCCCACCGACACTCAAGAGGCTACTATGTAGGATACGTCTGCAGCTATGGAGATGGTGAGGGAAGATGATATTTTGAATGAGGCCTATGGCATTGATACTCAGCTAAATGTTAGCATGTTCATTGAATTTAATTTATTAAATGCAAGATTAACTAATTTAGTTTTATGATTTTAATAAAATTTTAGGGTCACAGTGTTGATACTAGATACACCGGACCTACACCCACTTATTTCTCCACTACATCTATTGTTGAGGTATGTAACTAGTAAACAATTATAAATTTATTACATGTTAATAACATTGTTATATGAATGATATTTTAATATGTGATTTTGGATGTTGAATAGGCTAATATTGGAGGTTTCGAGGGAACACCTCCTAGTGCCAGTGGATTTAGACAAACCTACACACAAGTAATAGAATAAAGAGTTTAACTAATGAATTTTACTTAATAGATTTGTGTAATTTATATTCTTATCGTTGACTACGTTGCATTGCACATCTTTCAAACTCAAAGCATTACTTCACATTCCATTTAACTAATAACTAGATGTTGATAGATGACAAAATTTCAACTACAATATAGATGTTTAGAAAGTCAACATAAGTAGTGATGCAATTACTTCACATAGCATAAGTAATAAGTAGGAGCAGCTTCCAATTGCATTTTCTTGTCATGGCATTCCATGAGACCACTTTTTACTGAGGCATTTTTTCAAACATATCATTGTCTTGTCTATGCTATGGATGATTGGAAGAAATAAATGAAAGAATAATAGTAAATAATAGCATAGACAAGGAAATGAGTTTTTTGAAAAAATTCCTCAAAGAAATGTGGTCTCATGGTGATGTCCATCACCATGAGACCCAATTTCCTTGAGGCACTTTTTCAAACAGCTCGCTGCCTTTTCTATGCTACCACATTTTCCATACATGTCTACCAAAACATTTTATCAAACAATTCATTTTCTCATTGCTATGGCTAAAAGCTTAAAAAAGGTGCTTTCCAAGAAACTACGGATGCTTGGAAAAAATCTATCAAAGCATAATAGTAAGCAGTAGCATAGACAAGGGAGTGAGTAGTTTGAAAAAATGCCTCAAAGAAATGTGGTCTCATGGTGATGGAATGCCACGTTTCTTTGAGGCATTTCTTCAAATAGTTCACCAAATTTTCTATGCTACCACATTTTCCATACATTTTTACCAAATAATTTTATCAAACTACTCACTTCCTTGTTGCTATGGCTAAAATCCTAAAATAGGTGTTTTCTAACAAACTATGGATGCTTGGAAAAATTTCTATCAAAGCGTAATAGTAAGCAATATCATAGTTAAGAAAATGAGTAATATGAAAAAATTCCATGAAGAAATGTAGTCTCATGGTGATGGAATGCCATTCCATCACCACGAGACCACATTTCTCAGGGGCATTTTGATAGGGAGGCTGCAGGAACTCAAACACACTGTTTTAGAAGCTGCAGGAAGCAGCCACAGTTTCCTACACTAGGCCTTGTCATAAGCCTCCTTGGTGAAATTGTTGTTCCACCTTAACCTATAGGAACTTTACCTTGTCTAAGTTCCCCTGGTTCTCCTGCCAACCTCACTATCTTGACAAATTTTGAATAACCCAACCAATCCTTGGTTCAACGCTTCATTCTCCTTTGGCCTTTAATCTGCCCTAAAGACCAAATAAACTCAATCTTTTTCTAGGTTCTTGTAGGGGTTAGAAAAGGTCACAAAGACTTCAAAATTTCTTGTCTAGGGTTCTTAAACAACCACAAGTTTCTATCTGGCCATCGCTTTCACAAGATGTTTTCCTAGAGTTTGAATGGCTAGTAGCCATTGAGCCTCTGAATAGAAGTAAATTGTTTTTCCCTCCTAAACCCACCAAAGGACTTAGGTTCTTGACTTAGGTAAGGTGTTTCCCCTGTCTACACCTTCAATATTTCTAGGGTTTTATTCTTACTCAGGCTGTGTGCTGTCCAAACACCAAATTTGTCAAGCAGCTAGGGTTCTAAACTGCTCATAAACAGTTTTAGGAATGGTGAAAAGTTCTCCTCCTAAACAGATTGTTGGGCTCTCCTCCTTATCACCATACGGGGCCAAGACCTTCCCCTAAATTCTCCAAAAATAATTTCTCAAAAATATTTTCTCCCCTGCAAGTTATTAACGTTGTACTGCAGCCTTTCGTAGTCGGGCTCTTCACTGGCTCGCCTAGGGCAAGGTGTTTCTTCTAGCTCCTACAACCAAAGAATACCATATGTACAGCTACCATATTTACAAGCACAGATCCTAGGCACATTTCTCAAAAGGCCATACAATTTGTATGATGGAAAGGCACCCTAGGACTCCATTATTAAAAACAGCTTGCTACAAGATTGAAAATGATAGAAAACAAAGTATTTATAGATAAAAGAAGGAAAAAGGTATACAAAGATAGAAAGATGGCACTTCAAGCTTATACAATGTAAATACTACATACTACAAACAAGAAGATAGCAGAGCTACACCATTAAAGTTTAGTTTTTAACACAAAAATTCAGAAAAAACTGTCTTTGTACGTTTTTTTTCAATTTTCAAAGAAATGTCACTCAACATAAAAATGTCTAACCTCTTTCCAAAGTCGAGGCATGCCTTAAATAGGCTTCCAAATTAATTTAGATGCTTGGGTCGGGCTTCAAAATGACCTAAAAAAAACTTTTGTAAAACCCGTTGTGTTTTCAGACATTTAATAGTTTTTGCCAACCTAGCAATACGATGTTGTAAAATTATTTAATACTTGTCACCTTCTTTCCCAAAGTTCAAAAACACCCTAAGCACCTAAAATAATGGTCAAAATGACCTTATGATAGCACAACAAAATTAAAGAACTCAAAAACAAAATAGTCCTTTGCCAGGTGCTCCTGCACCATTCTCCCCCTCTCAGCTCAAACAACTAAGGAACTTTAGGAGAGATCAAAGACATATCAGTGCCTTGCTTCTTAAATATACTTCTTCTACCTAGGTAGCTTCAGATTCATGCTTATCCTTCCATTTGACAAGATGCTCCATGTGCACCTTGTGCCTTGTAGTCTTCTTCACTCTTGACTCCAAGATCTTCTCTGCTTGTAGCTTGTCTGGAGTTGGTATGGACATGTTGCTGATGTCCTTGAAGACCTCCTTACTATCCTGATCCTCATCCTTGACTGATACCTTGTACTTGATCAAATCTGCAACATTGAAAACTGGAGAGATGCCCAAGTATGATGGTAATTCCACCTTGTATGCATTCTTACCATATTTGGCCAATACCTTGCATGGACCCACTCTTTTCATCTATAACTTGGTTTCCATTCCCTTCTACAATCTAGATTTGTTGAGGTGGACCATAACATAATCCCCAATTGCAAATTGTACATCCTTCCTTGACAAATCAACATTCTCCTTCAACTTTTGGGTTGCTGTTGTGACTGTGTTCTTGACCTGCTCATGAATCTCTTTCATGGTTTGAGTGAAGTCTTCAGCATGTCCACTCCTATGCTCCATAGATCCAAGGTCTCTGATTTCACAAATACCTCTTGGGTGCATTCCATACACAACCTCAAAAGGACTTTTCCCTGTAGTTCTATTGACACTGTCATTATAAGCATATTCAACTTGAGAAATTACCATATCCCAGGTCTGTCCATATTCCTTGGTTAGACACCTTAGAAGATTACCCAACACTCTGTTAACCACCTCTGTTTGACCATCGGTCTGAGGATGGTAAGCTGATCCAAATGACAGATTTGTTCCCAATCTGCTCCATAAAATCTTCCAAAAATGACTCATAAACTTCACATCTCTGTCAGAAACAATGCTTAGAGGTAGTATGTGGATCCTAACAACTTCCTTGAAGAAAAGATGAGCTATGTAGTTGGCATCATGAGTAGTTTTGCAAGGTATGAAGTGACTCATCTTACTAAATCTGTCTACCACAACATAAATACTGTCAAAACCAGTCTTGGTCTTAGGAAGACCTACCACAAAATCCATGCTCACACACTCCCATGGTCTGTTTGGAATGGGCAGGGGTTGATACAAACCAGCACTGCTAGCTCCCCCCTTAGCTTTCATGCATATAACACATTGTTCCACATATTTTTTGACATCTCTTGCTAACTTAGGCTAGTAATAAAACCTTTGTACCAACTCTAAAGTTTTATTGATACCAAAATTACCACTAAGACTGCCATTATGTTTTTCTTGAATCATATTTTCCCTCATTGACCCTCTTGGCACACATAACTGATTACCCTTAAATAACAGTCCATTTTCCAATGTATACTCAGCATATTGGCTATGAAAGTGATTTTCAAAATTAGAACATACCTTGTAGGCTTTTGAGAAGTCTTCATCTTCACCATAGAGATCTTTGAAACTCTCCAATCCAATGCTCTTTAGCTGTATTTCCTGCACTGTCAACAACCTTCTACTTAATGCATCTGCCACCTTGTTCATTTTCCCTTTCTTGTGCTTGATAATGAATGTGAAGGCTTGGATGTATTCCATCCATTTCAAATGTCTATTACTCAGTTTTTCTTGGGTGTTGATGTTACTAAGTGCCTAGTTATCAGTAAAAACCACAAACTCTTTGGGTAACAGATAATGCCTCCACTTCCTAACGGACTGCACTAAAGCATATAACTCAAGATCATAGGTAGAGTAATTTTGCTTGGTTTCATTGAGCTTTTCACTAAAGAAGGCTACAGGCCTACCTTCTTGACTAAGTACTCCTCCTATAGCTACTCAACTGTGAACAACTTGTCAAAACTATGCAATAACAGAATTGGTTGAGTGGCCACTTCTTGTTTCAGTTTCTCAAACCCTTTATCAGCCTCTTGAGTCCACTTAAACTTTGTTTTCAGACCACCTTTGATAGTATCTAGGACTAGTGCACATATGCCACTGAAATTCCTTATGAATTTTCTATAGAATTGAGCTAAACCATGAAAACTCCTTACCTCTGTTGTTGTGGTTGGTGTGGGCCAGTTTAGGATGGCTTCCACCTTGCTTGGATCCATCTTTAACATTCCTTTGGATACTACAAACCCCAAATACACAAGTTCCTTCTTGAAGAACTCACACTTCTCAAGATTGATTGCCAACTTCTCTTCTTGCAACCTTTTAAGAACCATCTCCACATGCTTCAAATGTTCTTCTCCTGTCTTACTGAAAATCAGTATGTCATCAAGGTATACTACCACAAAAATCCCTGTGAAATCCTTAATCACTTCATTCATTAGTCTCATGAACATGCAAGGGGAATTTGAGAGGCCAAATGGCATCACTTTCCACTCATATAACCCATCATTCATCTTAAAAGCTATCTTCCACTCATCTCCATCCTTAATCCTGATTTGATGGTAACCACTTTTGAGGTCCAACTTGGTGAAATACTGTGCTCCTCCAAGGCAATCCATTAAATCTTCTATTATAGGAATAGGGAACCTATAACTAATGGTGATCCTATTTATTGCTCTAGAATCAGTACAAAGTCTCCACTTACCTCCTTTCTTTGTTGCTAATACCACTGGTACTGCACAAGGGCTGATGCTCTTTTCAATCAATCCTTGATCCAACAATTCTTGGAGTTGCCTAACCACCTCTTGATTCTGCTCAGGTGTAAGCTTGTATGCTGCTTTGTTAGGTAATGAGGCTCTAGGTATGAAGTCAATTTCATGACTTATAGCTCTCCTTGGTGGTAAAGTTGCAGGTGTTCCATCACTAACTATGCTCTTGTACTTATCAAGCAACTTTTGGACTACTTCTGGTAAGACTATCCTTTCAGCCTTTTCTTCCTCTTTGGACTGCATCATGATCACATATCCTTCATTTCCTTGGTGTAGGTCCTTAAGGAACTCCTTACCACTGCTCAACATGATGTTAGGAACCTTTGACTGTCCTTCATCTTCCTCTGTCAATGACTACAGTTTGAAGGTTCTTCCATCCTTCTTGAATGAGATGGTTTTCTCTTTCCCATCATAAATGGCACTTTTGTCATATTTACATGGTCTACCCAGTAGTAGATGGCATGCATCCATGGGTAATACATCACAAACCAACTTGTCCTTATATCCTCCAATTGAAAATTCCACTGTTACTTGCTCATTAACTAAAACACTCTGCCCTTTGTTCAGCCATGTGACCTTGTAGGGGTTATTGTGAGGTGAATTCTCCAATTTCAACTTAGTTACTGCCTCCTCTAATATTATATTATTTGTTGAACCAGAATCTACAATGACTTTGCATACTTTTCCAAGTATCTTGCACCTTACTCTAAAAAGAGCTCTTCTTTGCTTAGGTTCCTCTTTGACTGGCTGCCTGATCAAAACTCTGTTAAACATAAGATTTTCTCCTACCTCAGATTCTATGTGACTGATTTCAGATGCCTTAGGACTCATAGTGTCCTTTTGTGCATAGGCCACTCTCTTTTCATTGCTAGAAGATGATGCTTTCTCCAGACATCTATAAGCAGGGTGACCTAGTTGGTTACAATGATAACACTTCATGTTTGCAAAATAAGAGTTGCTCCTACCTGCTCCTCTTCCTTTGTTTGAACCTCCTTAAGGTCCTCTTCTTCTGTTAAATCCTCCTCTTGAGGATGCTTCACCTCCATGCTCGGTGAGTTTTGATTCTCCTTGGTTTCTTTGGTCACTACCTCTTCCTTGGTAACCACCACGTTGTCCTCTTTGATCTATGCCTTTGCCTCTGCCCTTGGAAGACTGATCTTGCTTCCTCTTGTTCCTTTCTTCAATCTTTATGGCCAACTGATAACATTGGTGGACTGTCTTGGGACTCAAAAGAGTCATCTCTTCTTGGATGTTCCACTTTAAGCCATTAAGATACCTAGCCACTTTTAGGCTCTCATCCTCTATCACATTAGATCTCAAGCAAAGCTTTTGGAACTCTTTAGTATAAGTGTTTACATCTTGGTCTTTCTGCCTTAGACTTTGCCTCTTCTTGTGCAACTGAATCTCATAGTCATCTGGCATGTAGGCTTCCTTTACCTTAGCAACCATTCCTTTCCAAGTTGATATGGGTTGTTTTCCTTCTTTCTCCCTTTCAGTCTGAATAAACTTCCACCATGTCAAGGCTGATCCTCTCAATCTTGAATTAGAAACCTTCACCTTCTGAGCTTCAGTAACTCCATCACACTCAAAATGATTCTCCATGCCTTCTATCCAATCCATGACCAAATCAGGTTCCATTTTCCCACTAAATAATGGTACTCCCTCAAGTCCTTTTCCACTCAAGGCTTTCAATGCCTTCAAGAAAGGCTCCTCCTCCAAAACAAGGTCAAGTTCAGGGACCTTGTCTTCCTCTGGAACCTCTTCTTCCTTTGGTACCTTTCCTTCCAACCTCGCATTGTTCAATGCTTTCTCAAGTTGTTCTATTCTTTCTTTTAAAGACTTGTTGTCCTCTTCTTGTTCTTCAACCCTCTTGGCTAATTGTGCATTTTTCACCATGACGAGAGATTCACTTGACTCCACCTCTGACATATATTCCTCTTTCCCAAATCTTTTGTTTGCTCTGATACCAATCTGATAGGGAGGCTGCAGGAACTCAAACACACTATTTTAGAAGCTACAGGAAGCAGCCACAGTTTCCTGCGCTAGGCCTTGTCATAGACCTCCTTGGTAATTGTTGTTCCACCTTAACCTATAGGACCTTTACCTTGTCTAAGTTCCCCTGGTTCTCCTACCAACCTCACTATCTTGACAAATTTTGAATAACCCAACCAATCCTTGGTTCAACGCTTCATTCTCCTTTGGCCTTTAATCTGCCCTAAAGACCAAATAAACTCAATATTTTTCTAGGTTCTTGCAGGGGTTAGAAAAGGTCACAAAGACTTCAAAATGGATTTTCTAGGGTTCTTAAACAACCACAAGTTTCTATTTTGCCATCACTTTCACAAGATACTTTCCTAGAGTTTGAATGGCTAGTAGCCATTGAGCCTCTGAACAAAAGTAAATTGCTTTTCCCTCCTAAACCCACCAAAGGACTTAGGTTCTTGACTTAGGTAATGTGTTTCCCCTATCTACACCTTCAAGATTTCAAGGGTTTTGGTCTTACTTAGGCCGTGTGCTGTCCAAACACCAAATTTGTCAAGCAGCTAGGGTTCTAAACTGCTCAGAAACAGTTTTAGGACTAGTGAAAAGTTCTCCTCCTAAACGGATTGCTATGCTCTCCTCCTTATCACCATACGTGGCCAAGACCTTCCCCTAAATTCTCCAAAAATAATTTCTCAAAAATATTTTCTCCCTTGCAAGTTATTAACGTTGTACTGCAGCCTTTCCTAGCCAGGCTCTTCACTGGCTCGCCTAGGGCAAGGAATTTCTTCCAGCTCTTGCAACCAAAGAAAACCTAACACCTACCATATCTACAGCTACCATATTTGCAAGCACAGAGCCTAGGCACATTTCCCAAAATTTCATACAATTTGTACGATGGGAAGGCACCCTAGGACTCCATTATTAAAAATAGCTTGCTACAGGACTGAAAATGACAGAAAACAAAGTATTTACAAATAAAGTATTTACAGCAAGAAAGAGCATCCAAAATGGAAATGAAATGAAAATAGATGGAACGCACTTATAGACAACAAATCCACACCATTTGGTTCCAACTCAAGAAAAAGGCATAAATCTTGATGCTTCCATTGAGGATAGGCATGCCAGTCTCTCAACTTAGTTACTCCTGGTCATACATCTTCATTGGGAGTTCCAAGATACCTATTGCACACAACACCTCTCATGAATAGAATAACTTAAAATTCGAGATGCTCTTATAATGTTTGCATCATAAGTGCTCATGATAAGGTTAACTTCAAATGAATAACTTGAAATTCCCTCACCAAGCTTCATACACACTTTTATAATGGCTTAAAATCATAATTGATATTTGTCAAGATCATCAAAATAAGGATGTTGCATTAATTTTTTGGCTGAGATTCTCTTCGATGGCTCATAAATCAACATTTTCTATAAGGATAGACAAATCAATTTTTAGTAGTTTACTTACAAATATGCAAAGAAAAAGAAGAAAAAGAAAGAGCATCCAAAATGGAAATGAAATGAAAATAGATGGAAGGCACTTACAGACAACAAATCCACACCATTTGGTTCCAACTCGGGAATAAAAAAGTATAAATCTTGATGCTTCCATTGAGGATAGGCATGTTAGTCTCTCAACTTAGTCACTCATTGTCATACATCTTCACTGGGAGTTCCAAGATACCTATTGCACACAACACCTCTCATGAATAGAATAACTTGAAATTTGAGATGCTCTTATAATGTATACATCATAGGTGCTCATGATAAGATTAAATTCAAATGAATAACTGGAAATTTCCTCACCAAGCTTCGAAAACACTTTTATAATGGTTTAAAATCATAATTGACATTTGTCAAGATCATCAAAATAAGGATGTTGCATTGCTTTTTTGGCTAAGATTCTCTTGGATGGCTCATAAATCAACATTTTTTGCAAGAAGACACCAATCAATTTTTAGTAGGTTACTTAAAAATAGACAAAGTAAAAGAATATGATAGCATTGGCATCAAATGAATTAATGTGCATACAAGTATAAATTAATAAGAACCAATGTGCATACTTACAAATTAATCCAAAAAACCATCTGGGTCCGCTCTACTTTTTATTGTGTCAAGTATTGCCTCATGGTCAAACTCACAGACCTTCCACAAGGTCTTGTTCAAAGGTCTACCTCCATATTTGGTCAAATGAACATTGGATGCCACGACAAGGTTCGAGTAATGAATAATCTTACGATGCGTGTCAAAGTCTTCAAACAACCAATATTTAACACTCTTATGTGGGTACCTTCTAAGCCATGTTCCAATAACAACAACTGAGCCTGTAGGGTATTCAATGTTTTCTCCATCTCTAACTAGGGCCTCCAATTTCTTTTTGGCCTCAACACAATGACACAAGTAATAGTTCATTCCCTCTTCGTTGTCTTCATCTACAATAACTGCATAAACATGTTCTGCATTGATATGTGCAACAAATCTCTAGAAATTAGTCAACATTACGAATACACTACAAAGTAAGATAACAATAGGAATTTCAAAAACTAAGCAAGTAGAAATATTACCTAGTTGAACTAGATCTGATACGTGGTCAAAGTCAACCGATGATTTCATATGTGTTAGTTCTAATGTCATCGGAGGGTGATACATGTGAAGTGGGCTAAGATAACTTGTCAACCATTTCTCAACCCATTCCTCTAACTCAATCATTTCAGGCTTGCATTGTACATGAAGAATAAAAGCATGCCATCTTCCGCACGTATTGATACTCCATGAACCTACATCTGAGCTAAGGAAAGAGTGTAGCTCACTCAATCCTGTTAGTGTGCAACAATCCTCATATGGTGCAATGTTAGTATCATCCATCAATCAAAAAAATTATGAACTGAAGATATACCTTCATTACCTAGAACCATCAAAGCATTACACCACTCAACAATTAATTTTGCATCTTTCAACTTTTCATTGTCTTTATACTTTAACTCTTCTCATGCTAATGCTCTTTTCACACAAGCTCCTACACCATCATGCTCCCCCTTTCCATGCCAGGTCTCACAAAAGTTCCACATATGTTGAACACCTATAATGACATGCATCCTACTCAACCAATAGAACATGCACGAGTTCTTGAACTATGCTGCACAATTATTTGACCATATTATATGCCGACCATATGCTATGCCCCTCTGAGTCAAATCACTATAGAACATTTGGAAGCAACCATGCACAAACTCTGTAGAATGTGTGTGATCATCACTAATATAAAAGTGATACTCCCTCAATACCTTCTTTGGTCCTCTGTACTATCAGCTGCATGAATGAATGCTATGTGCACAAATATTGAAACTTGTGTGGAGATGTAATATTGTGATTGCACCTCACGATGTGGCTGTAGAGTGTATTTCTCTACAAATTCAACCACTGATACTATGTTGCCAACTGGAAAGGTGGCCTTTCATAGCTTGAATTGAGTATCCATCCATCAGGCTCTATGGGTATTCCTTGCATACTCATACACTATATTTCCACAAAACGTGGACATAAATTGATACACTGGAATCTTTTGAATAACCAAATCACACCTTTTTGCTTGATTACCATCTTTTGTAACATATGCCACTATTTTATACTTCCCAAACTCTACTAGTTTCTGTCCCACCTCATTTGTGCTTTCCATATGTTGACATAATGGAATAAGCTGCAAGCCACCACAATGCTCACATGAACCATCCAAGCATGTTTTCTTGCAGAATATTTGACCATCCTCTATTTCACATAATTTTTTTGATAAAAACTCTCTTGAAGATGTTGGTGGGGCTTCTATGCCACAATCCTACAAAACATCATTAGTATGCAAATCTAAACATATAGAACGATAAACATCATAATGGTTAGAGAATTCAATATGTAGTTTACAACAATAAGAAGTGTGTGTGTGATTTATCTTGACATAAAAAGGTTTAAGCATTTCAAAATATATTTGAAAAATACTAATTCGAGGATAATCTTGTTGAAATTTATGAAAAAATTGGGTTTGAGTCGTATCCAAAAAATGCTTTGGATGTGGCTCACAGTTCTGACTACTGATTCTCCTTCTTACCACATCCCTTTGATTTGGAGATGGCCTAGTGTTATTCTTCTAATAATCTTCAATTAGTGTTCTCAATGCTTCAACAACTTTTTTATCTTTTCATGGAAGTCTCTTTGTTTGACTACTTACCAAAGTCGATGTAATAACACGTTGGGTGACATTACTATCCTTTGAGCATGAGGTCTTACCCACACTCTCATAAGCATCTATTAGATTATTCTCAATAGAGTTTTCACTTGAACCATTTGATTTTCTCAACCTAAGAGTCTTCATGATGTTTCTATACTTTATACCCTGCATCATTTCAACAAATAGTTGACATCTTGTGGTCTCATATAGTCTTTCAAAGATGAATTTCCAAATTTTATTAGCATATCTTCTACAAGTGCATGTTGAAATCTTACCTTCCATGTACTACAAAATATCCTCATCAATATTAATCAAATACTTTGGCTTTCTACACAAAATTATAGGTGGTGTTCTCCTAGGTACATACATCTCAACATTAGGAATTTGATTAATATTTAATTGAGGTGGGATAGATTGCATACCTTGGATCGAGGGTGGAGTAGAAGACACACCTTGAGGTTCACATGGGGATGATGGCATACCTTCTTCATCAAATTTGAGTGATGATGAACTCTCAACTTGAGATGCGTTAGATGGTGTCCAACCATATTCACTTGTGGTAGATGGTGTCCCTCCATATTCTCTTGTGCTTAATGATGTCCCTTAATATTCATTTGTAGTAGAGGGTGTGTCTCCAACTACAGTATCTAAATTTTTCTTACCACAATGCTTTCGCATTCATTCCCTTTGTGTTGCCAATGCCTATTCTCTTTTTGATGGTTGAGGTTCCTCTTCATTTGGCTTGTTTTCATCAATCGTATCCAATTTCTTCTTTTCATGATATGCTGCCACCTGTTCTCTCTCCTTTGCTTTTTTGGTTTCATAATCTTCGTCTATTAGTTTATTCCTTGTTCGTTGCCTTGGCATGGTGGATAATTTTACCTATAGTATGGTAATGAGATGAATATTAGTTCCTAAAAAATGTATCCATTCAAATAAATGAAATACATGTCATTCAAGGCTTCATAATATATAGTTACAATTGAATCCTGTAGAAGAGTATTTCTAGCATACACAAAGGTCACATGAATTTTTCCAATGGAATGCCTTAAATAAATTTGGTAATGTGGAATTCCATGATTGTGAGATAGGCTCAAAATGGAATCATGGACAAGCCATGTGAATTCAAATTCCTTGGCAAGCTAGCTCACTCACTAGCTTGCTAATGCGGTAGGGTTGAGAAGGTAGGGGCAGAATATGCCTCATAGAAATGGGTTCTTATAGTGACTGTGAGACCCCATTTCTATGAGGCATACACTGCCCCTACCTTCTCAACCCTACCGCATTAGCAAGATAGTGGAGCATTAGCAAGCTAGCTCCCTCACTAGCTTGCCAATGCGGTAGGGTTGAAAAGGTAGGGGAAGTGTATGCCTCATAGAAATTGGGTCTCACCACCATGAGACCCCATTTCTATGAGGCATATGCTTCCCCTACCTTGTCAACCCTACCACATTTGCAAGCTAGTGGAGCATTGGAAAGCTAGCTCACTCACTAGCTTGTCAATGTGGTAGGGTTGACAAGGTAGGGGCAGTGTATGCCTCATAGAATTGGGGAATCATGGTGATGTATATCACCCTAAGACCCCATTTCTATGAGGCATATGCTGCCCCTACCTTCTCAACCCTACCACATTGGAAAACAAGTGAGTGAGCTCACTATCTTGCCAAGTTCACTAGCTTGTCAATGCTACCACATTTTGCATACATTTATATGAAAAAATTATTGTCAAACTATTCAAATTCCTTTTACATGCTTCCATTTTAAGCCATGATTGCAAGATAGGCCACACCTTTCCCCATGTTGATAACTTAGCCTTGAATAAAGCGTCTTGAAACAGTGGAGAGAAGGGTTAGAATCCCTTGTAGGTAGACTAATCAAGGAAACATTTAAAATATATCACAACATAAGTGATGAAGTAGGTTTAGTGATGAGGTAAATTTAGAAATAGAGATGAAAGCCAAAATAGTTTCAAATATCTATCAATGTGAGAGGAGTATATTCCAATTTTTTAGAGACATGTATGGAAAATTTGGTAGCATAGACAAGGAAATCAGCTACTTTGAATAACTATTTGAAAAAATACCTCAATGAGATTTGTCCTCATGGACTATAATGATTTCATGATATATGCAAAAAATAGATTTATTGAAAATGCTTTAGAAAATTTCAAGCATATGCAAATTGTAGATGTAAAACCAAATTCAACTACATTTTTCAACATCCCCCATGCCTATACCAAAATGAAAGATTTGGAGAGTGGTATGCACATCCATAATAAAGGATTGAGAAATGATGTTTTATTTTACTTCCTTATAACTTATGCCGTATATATGTGTATACAAAATGTGGAAGCATACACAAGGTAAGTCAATTGTTAAATAAAAAAATGCCTTAAAGAGATGTGGTTTAAAAATGTAATTGGCAAGTGTATAGAATTGTGTAATTTAAAATGTGCATTGACAAGCTAAGGTTATAATGAGAAACAAACAATGATCAACATGGAATACGAAAAAATAACAAAAATGAAAGCAAGCCATAATAGAATGAAAGAAAATGTGTAAAGACTTCACATACCAAAAAAACTAGAGTTTCAAATGGAGGAGTTCTACCCAATTATGTAGCCTTTGCTTCTTCTTTCTTCAAAATCCTCAACAATTTGACTTTTTCAAAAGCTTGTTCCCCTCCAAACTTCAATTGTATATCACTTTTGAATGGAATTCAGACTTGAATTGATATTATATGCCTTTCAACGTGAAAACTCTGCTATTTCATGCAAAGGTGGTGGAATGTGAAAAAAATGCATGCACACTTCACAACATCATCAAAAAGCTACTTTTGTCGGAGCACACACATAATTAGGAGAATATGTAGAATGTGGGCCTTGAGATCACGGGTATATTGACATTTTTACCATTTTTAAAGCAAGTCAAAATGCAGTCGCGTTCTACAGCACTCACATTATAACGTGCTCATGTTATAATGTGCTCGTGTTATAACACACTCACATTATAATGTGCTCGCATTATAACACACTCACGTTATAATGTACTCACGTTATAATGCGCTATTTCTTGCTAAAAAATGGCCATATGTCTATTTCTTCAAAACGCACTCATGTTATGAGAAAGTCAACTTTTTATAGATTTTTTTTCTCTTTGTCTCTACCCTCTACCCTCTACCCTAAACCAAACCTATACCCTCAAGCCCTAAACCATCAACACTAAACCTTTAAACCTTCTACCCTCTATCCTCAAACCCTAAACCCTCAACCTTGATACCCTAATTCTTCAACCATATGTAGGTCCTAAACCATGAACCTTAAACCATCAACCCTATAGCCTCAAATTATACCTATAGAAGAGGGGGATTTTCTACTCATGAGTTCTCTTAATTCAGAGAGTCTCATGGGGTGAATTTCCCTAAACTACCTCAATGAACAACGACAAGAGTTCTAGAATCTGAAAGAGCAGGCCACAGAGATTTTCTGGACAAATTGACAAGCTCTTGGCCAAAGGATGACAACATAGAATATAGATGATAGTGCAATGTGTTGGCATACTAGAGGTGCGCTAGCATCTCGTATGGACCAGAGAATGAATTTATCATAGAAAATTCCTAAATGACTGCTAGCCATCTGATTGCTAAGAATTTATAGAATGCAATAAAGTAATTGAATATAATAAAACCAAAATAGAGCGAAGAGGAAATAACAAAGATAAGGAGAAGAAAATAAATACTTACAACCATGTGAGTGATGAAGCCTCTACCATATGAATGTCTTCAAAACATGCATGCATGATATATGGAGAGAATGTTGGGGTTGTATAGGGGTTTGCCTCAATCAAAACCCTGTTTTGGTGTTCCCACCTCCATAGACAACCAAGAAGATAGAGAGAAAGAGTGAAATGAATGAAGTGTGTGGTGAAAGTAAAACCCACTCAGGAGTAGAACCCACATCACCAAGTAGGAGTGATAAAAGAAAACGCCGCTCGAGGAGAACTCGTATCACAAAAGAGGTGATAAAATCAATCCTCGCTTGAGGAGGAGAACCTATATCATAAAGTAAAAATGCAATAGAAAGGGATATAAAAAACTTGGATGCTCACAAGCATAAGGCAAGGGAGATAGATACGAGAGCCAAGGAGGCTACGAAGAGTATTGCTAAGAGAGCTTGAGAGAGCTTGAAGATGCTACAACAAGCTATATGAAGTTGTGTAAGCAAGTGATGGAGTGAAGCTAAAAGCTAGAATGAAGCTAGAGAAGTGCTAGCAAGACTTGGAAGAAGCAAATGGATTGAAAGGACCTCTTTTAAAGAGAGAAAAGAAGCAAAAGGAAGCTTCTTGGGTGGTTACAAAGCATCTCAAGTCATTACCATTGATCAAAGGAGGTGACAAGTGGCAATCATGCATGAAAATGGTCGTTTGAGCATTGAAATGTCGCAGGATGCTAGCACAGAGCTCTATTGTTCGAACATGTCACGCTACAAAACCATGCAAACCGAAAAGGCACAAAGCTCGATGCAAAGTGGATGCACAAGGGTAGTTGCTGAAAAGGGGTGTTGGAGCATCCTTAGAAGGGAAAAAGGATGATGCAAGGGTTAAAATGAGCCTAATCAAGATGCTAAGGGAGTGGCCACTAAAGTGGAAGTAAGAATGTATGGAAAATTGCAAGGGGTACAATTTTACAATCATACAATACCCTAATTATATCTCTCTCCCCTCTACCCTCTACCCTTAACCTTTATACCATCTATCCTCTACCCTCTATCTCTGTCCCACACCCTCCCTCTCTCTCTCACTCACTCACTCACTCTTATCTCTCTCCCCTCTACCCTCTACCCTTAACCCTTATACCCTCTATATCTCTCCCACTCCCTCCCTCTCTCTCTCTCTCTCTCTCAAGTCTCTCCCTCCTACCACCTCTCCCTCTCTCAAGTCTCTCTCTCTCTCTCACTCACTCCTTCTATCCCTCTAGAGTTAGGTTGCCAATTTCACCAAATTGGCAAGCTAGTGGGCCCACTAACTTGCCAATTTCACCCACTACCTTTCCAATTCAGTGAAATTGACAATGTAGTGGCATATTTGAAAAAATGGGTCAAAGAAATAGGGTCTCTTGGTGATGGCCAGTTTGAAAAAATGGGTCCAAGAAATGGGGTCTCCCAATGATGTATCACTGGGAGATCCCATACATCACCGGGAGACCCCAATTTTTGGACCCATTTTTTCAAATAGGCCACTACATTGCCAATTTCATTGGCAAAGCTAGATGGGTAAAATTAACAACCTAATAACTGTTGAGAAAAATGGGTCCAGAATGGGGTCTCCCAATGATGTAAATCAGGGAGACCCGTTTCAAACCCATTCCAAACAAGCCACTACATTTCCAATTTCATCGAATTGGCAAGTTAGTGGGTGAAATTGGCAACCTAACTTGGCCTGTTTGAAAAATAGGTCCAAGAAATGGGGTCTCTCGATGATAATGGGAAACCCCATTTCTTAGACTCATTTTTTCAAATAGGACACTACATTGCCAGTTTCACTAAATTGGAAAGCTAGTGAGTGAAATTGGCATCCTAACTTAGCCTATTTGAAAAAATGGGTCCAAGAAATGGGGTCTCCTGGTGATCTAAATCACCAAGAGACCCTATTTCTTGGACCCATTTTTTCAAACAGGCCACTATATTTCCAATTTCTCTGAATTAGCAAGCTAGTGGGTGAAATTGGCAACCTAAACCATCAATCCTTAAACCCTTAAACGCTCAACCCTAAACCCTAAACCCTCAACCCTAAACCATCAACTCTAAAGCCTTACACCCTAAACCCTTAAACCCTCAATCCAATACCCTAAACCACCAAACCTATAGGTCCTCAACTGTATACCTTAAATTCTCTCTCTCTTACTCAATCCTATATCTCTCCCCTCTACCATTAACCCTCTACCCTCTACCCTTAACATTTAAATCCTCTACCCTCTACCCTTAAACCCTTAAACCCTCTACCCTCTACCCTAAACCCCAAACCCTCTACCCTAAACCCTAAACCCTAAACCCTAAACCCTTAAACCCTCTACCCATAACCCACAACCCTTAATATTTCTACCCTCTGCCCTCTACCCTCAACCCAATACCCTCTACCCTAAATCCTAATCCCTCAACCCTTAAACCCTTAAATTCAAGAAAATTTTCTACCCTAATCCCTAAACCCTCAACCCTTAAACCCAACCTTCAACCCTCTACCCTCAACCCTTAAAACCTAATCCTTGAACCCCTATACCCTCTACCCTTTACATTAGACCCTCAACCTAATCCTTCAACCATATACCCTCAAACCTATAACCTAAACCCTCTACAATAAACCCTTAATCCTCAACCCTAAACCCTTAAATCTTTCACCCTATACCCTTAACCCAATACCTTATACCCTCAACCCTAATCCCTCAACCCTCAACCCTTAAACCCTAATACCCTCAACCCTAATCCCTCAAGCCTCAACCCTAAACCCTTAACCCTTAAACCCTTAGACACTCAACCCTAAACCATAAACCATAAACTCTCAACCCTTAAACCCTTAAACCATATACCTTCTACCCTCAACCCAATACCCTCTACCCTCAACCCTAATGCCTCAACCCTAATCCATCAACCCTTAAACCCTCTACCCTCTACCCTATACATTAAACCCTCAACCCTCAATTCTCAACCCTCAACCCTTAATCCATCGACCCTCAATCCTTAAACCCTAAACCCTCAACCCCTATACCCTCTACCATTTACATTGGACACTCAACCTAATCCTTGACCATATACCCTCAAACCTATACCCTAAACCCTCTACCCTCAACCCTTAACCCTCAACCTTAAACCATTTAACCCTAAACCCTTAAACCTTCTACCCTATACCCTCAACCCAATACCCTCTACCCTCAACCCTAATCCCTCAACCCTCAACCCTTAAACCTTAATACCCTCAACCCTCAACCCTAAACCCTCAACCCTTAAATCCTTAAACACTCAAACCTAAACCCTAAACCATTAAACCATCCACCCTCTACCATCAACCCAATACCCTCTACCCTCAACCCTAATCCCTCAACCCTTAAAACCTTAAACCCACTTAGTAAACTCTCTACCCTAATCCCTCAACTCTCTTGATCCTTAATCCCTCAACCCTCAACCCTTAAACCCTAATCCCTCAAACCCTATACCCTCTACCTTATACATTGGACCCTCACCTCTAATCCCCTAACCCTATACCCTCAACCTTAAACCCTCAACCCTCAACCCTTAAACCCTCTACCCTCTGCCTCTACCCAATACCCTCTACCCTAAACCCTAATCCCTCAACCCTTAAACCCTAAATCCAAGAAAACTCTCTACCCTAATCCCTCAACTCCCTCAACCCTTAAACCCTCAACCCTCTACCCTCTACCCTATCCGCACCCTTAAACCCTAATCCCCCAACCCCTATACCCTCTACCCTATTAATTGGACCCTAATCCATCAACCCTATACCCTCAATCCTCTACCCTCAACCCTCAACCCTCAACCTTAAACCATAAACTCTTAAACCCTCTACCCTCTACCCTCTACCCTATAAATTAAACCCTCAACCCTCATTCTCAACCCTCAACCCTTAATCCCGCAACCCTCAATCCTTAAACCCTAAACGATCAACCCCTATACCCTCTACCCTTTACATTGTACCCTCAACCTAATCCTTCAACCATATACCCTCAAACCTATACCTTAAACCCTCTACCCTCAACCCTTAACCCTTAACCTCAACCTTAAACCCTAAACCTTCTACCCTATACCCTCAACCCAATACCCTCTACCCTCAAATCTAATCCCCCAACCCTCAACCCTTAAACCCTAATACCCTCAACCCTCAACCCTTAAACCCTTAAACACTCAACCCTAAACCCTAAAACCTCAACCCTTATACCCTAAACCCTTAAACCATCTACCCTCTACCGTCAACCCAATATCCTCTACCCTCAACCCTTAAACCAACTTAGTAAACTCTCTACCCTAATCCCTCAACCCTTGTACCCTCAACCCTAATCCCCCAAACCTATACCCTCAATCATTTACCCTCAACCCTCAACCTTTAAACCCTAAACCCTTAATCCCTCTACCCTCTACCCTCAACCCTAATCCCTCAACCCTTAAACCCTTAAACCCACTTAGCAAACTCTCTAGCCTAATCCCTCAACCCCTATACCCTCTATCCTATACAATGGACCCTAAACCCTATTTACCCAACCCTGTACCATCAATCCTCTACCCTCAACCCTCAACCCTTAAACCATCTACCCTCTACCCTCTACCCTATACACTAAATCCTCAACCCTCAAACCCTCAACCCCAATCCTTCAACCATATGTATCCTCAACCCTAACCCCTCAACCATATACCCTCAACCCAATTCCCTAATCCCTAAACCCTACAGGTCATTGTTGACGTGTCCAATGGCACAACAACATGCAAACAAAATATTGCTATCATGTTTCTCTTGAAAGAGAAAGAAAACACATGGATATCTTAGCTCCCAAGGTCTTTGTAGTTGGTTTTCAACTATGTTGATGTTGCTCAATGGTCAATGTAACAGTAATGTTCAAGGGGGCTACTAGTGTTGAGCTTCTGGATTGTTCTGAGATCAAACATAAACTTAAACCTACTCTAACTAGGGTTTTGAAAGAAACATAAAAAAGATAGATCAAAGCTTTGGAACAGGAAATAATTTTAATTCATCCAACTTAACCAGACTTGTTACCTTTCAAGGAATTCCTAAATAAAACTGCAGAAAAAAATTAACTTGTGATTAACACATAGTTTCATTCATTCACAGTGCTAATTTCAACAACAGATTGCAAGTCACCATTCAAACAAAACATAAAATAAAATCTCATTCCTTGAAAGCTTCTCAAAATCAAATGATTAAACTAAGATAAACAACATTTTGAAACACAATCTGAAGTAGATTTAAATCTGGTTGCTTCTACCGTTAATGAAACAGATAAGACACATTTACAAAGCTGGCACAATCACCAGTGTATAGAAAATCCATGGCTCCAAATTGTTTCCATTTATACTAAGAACACTGGAAAGATACATTATGGGTTCCTACTGGATCTAACTGCTAACTAAGAAGACAAAAGAAGCTCGCATTACAAAGAATCAGGATGCAACTCTATCTCCTCATCTATTTCTGCTAACTAACTTTTTCTCTTTTATTTCTCTACAAATTCTCTACCTACCACTTCTAACCCTTTACAAAGAAGAAAGAATGCCATATATACAAAGTGTACCCAAAAAGAATGTGCAGGCCCCTGTCTTAGGGTTTACATAATATCTCTCCTGAAAGGTTGACTGTCAGATCTTTTAAAGAAAGTTGGTTCTGCATTGAATGTGTATCCCTGTTGTCCATGCTGATGAAAGATTTTTATTTTTTTTCCCTCAGAAGAAGCCTTTAGATCTTTTGTTACTATGACATTAACTCTCCTGTCTTCGTGTCCATACTCGAACTCCCTCTAAAGGGCTACCTTGAATTCTATAAAGCATTATCATTAATGTTGATCCTCTTTTGTCAATAGCGATCTATATAGTTACTATGACTCATGGTCTCCTCCTCCTTCTGGCCTCCTTCATGTTCTAGACTTCTTTGCCCATTGACTATCCTCTGGAAGCAACATCAGACTTGCCGCTAAGTCTTCGTACCACTATTCATCAAGGTGTTCCATCGCCTTCTGATCTAAGAATGAGTCCATGTCATTTGCATCATGTTGATCTTCTCCACAGGGCTGGTCAATCAGTCAAACTGTTGCCGGTCTGCCCTCTTAGCTCCACCTGATTGGTTAAACATATGCCATGCAAGACTCCTCGGCGGTCAAAGGTTATTCGAATGTCATCGCATGTCGGTGAGACACTAATCATGTCTCCCTGATGCAATTATGTCTCTTCTAGTAGTTATCGATGTAGCACAAGACAGTCGACAAGACCTCCCATCGAGCTACGCAAGTCATATCGACACCACAAAACCCATCAGCAAGACAATTGGTGTCGATGGGACATCACAGCAAGCTCCACTGGTCACACCGATATCCTTTTCTATCCTTGAGACCTCACTTGTCGGCAGGACATCATAGCGAGGACGACCCTTTCACCCTAAGCTCATTCTGTATTGGAAAGACCCTATCGGGTCGGTGAGTAGTTATGGTGATGTTGTCTCTCTTAGCGAACTCTTATGCCGAGCATCAATCTTTGGCTTGGAGCTCCTATCGGTAAAGAGTCTACCTTGTCGGTGAGACCTCATGGCAACCTCCTCTTTTCTCCTCGAGCTCACCTTGTTTCGGAGAGACTTCCTCAAGTCAGTGGGACATTTTTCCGAAGGCATACCCCTTTCGCCGAGACCTTGTTGTATCGACATGACCTTTTGCCAAACCTTCATCCTTCACCGAGACACATGTCTAGTCGGCAAGACTCCGCCGGGTCAGTGAGACATTTTTTCGGGTGGCAAGAGCTATAGCGATATCCTCCCTGTAAGTGAGACAATCTCATATCGATAGGACATCCTCCCGAGCCCGCTATGTTACATCGAAGGCACACCCTTCGGCGAGACACATGCTACTCAGCCAGACCTCTTGCCAAAGGAAAATTCATTGGCCAAACTCAAAACTTTCGGTGGGACCTCCTCCAGGTCGGTGAGACCTTTCGTAGTCACCCAGACCTCATAGCGAAACCTTCTTTCTTTGGAAAGTTGAGATCATATTCGGGGAGACTCTCTTAGGTCAGCGAGACTTCACGTTGAAAGCAAACCACTCTCCCCGAGCTCGAGCCTCTTTCGGTGAGACCTCGCTTTGTCGGCAAGACCCCACGACGAAACCACAACCGTACCCCAAAGGAAACATTTTTTGGTAGGACATCACCTGGTCGCTGAGACCTTCGTTTCTTCACCCAGACTCCCTTCAGTCGGTGAGACTTTACACCGACTGAAGTTTCCTTTTGCCGAGCCAAGAGCACTTCAGGGAAACCTTAGCATATTGGCCAGACCTGATGGCAAAGGGATAACCCTTTTGCCAAGACTTCATTGTATCGAAAAAACATCACCACGAAGGGGAACCTTACCCTGAAACTGCTCGACTTCGGCGAGACCTCCATCAATCGAGAAGACCTTTCCCCAATGCTAACCTCCTTCATCACCAAAACCTGACTCCTGTCAGCAAGATATCATGCCAAACATGGAATCCCGTGGCAAGGCTTCCTCTGGTCAGCGAGACTCATTGAAACTTATGGCAATAGGAACGTTTGGATGACCAGTAAGCCTCCAATGGACAAAACACACTGGTAGTTAGCAAGACATCTGCAAGGTCTTGCCGACTTTCTTCTTAGAGGAATTTTGTGCCAAACTGGATTGGGGAATGCTTTCCAACTGAGCTCCCCTGACAAATATCATCATGTGTGTGATCTAATCCTGCAAAACAAAGTCCCCATTAGTCCTCAGAAGCACATAAGATATACTATCATAAAGTACACTATTGCTTATAATTAGTTCATTCAATATTTAGCAAGGAGGAAACCAACTCAAGTTGAGACAGAACCAAAATCAAATAGAAGAAAAGAAAAAATTAAGAGTAAAACAAAAGTATTCCAAAGGCCAGAGCAAGTAATAGAGGCAACGAAGCCCAAAAGAGAAGGGGGACCCATTTTGTTCAAGAATTAAATGGGGTGGTTTTGTAGGGCATAACAAATGGTGACTCGGCTAGGAAAATGGTTTAACCATTTTCAAGAAACTGAAGGATTCAGCCACCCAGAACTCCTAGTTTATGAACATTACAACTCCAGTTAGGTTAGTTTTAATAACTAAGGCTGAGCTAAAATCTCAAATGTGAATCAACAATGGCCACCCATGAATCTATGTGTGTGCTTGATTGTGCATCACTCTTTTATAAAGTTTTCTTCATCTTTCAGAAAACAATGTGCAAGGTTTGAGCTACATGAGTTGATTCCCTTTAGCTGTCGTCCAATGAGGTCCTAGGCATTGCTCCGTTGCCAGTCAGGCATCCATAGCCCTGATCGAGATACCTCTAGTTTTCTCACAGCATTGCTCTACTTCAAGTCAGGCGTCCATATCCCTGATAGAGATACTGGTGTAGTACCCCTCCGTTTATGCTTATGTTTTCTGCTATTGTGATTTCATACTGTTTGACTATGATACTTTGTTTGGATATTTTGATCGCTAGTTTTGAGGGATAGTGGATTTATTCTGTGACATGATGATACATTGTATGGTGATTATTTATTTCAGATATGATTTGATATAGTTTAGATGTTTACTTTCAGTTGATTATTGTTATGTACATGTTTATGATGGACCGACTGTTAATTTATTTTGTCAATTTGATGTGACGTGTATTGGTGTGGAGAATGAAATCGCATCACTCGCTTGCGAGTGCCCTGTGATATCCGTGATTTTCTCCGCACGGTGTGCCTGTACAATGGTTTATATATATATATATATATTCATGTTATTGCTTGGTTGCAGGAATTGCAGGTACATGACACTAACTCCACCTGAGTACTCAGGTCTAAGCGTGTCAAGACTCAACGGATACATTGATTGGGAGATATTAGTTTGGTTAACCCTATTTTAGTCTATAACCTGGTCACTATACATTGTCAGTTTTAGTTTGTGTCGTGGTTGTCTTGTTATTTTCTGTTTGGATAAATTGTTTGAAAGGTAAATTTGGTTAATTTTAATGTTAGTTTATTTTGCTATAAATTATTGATATTTAAATTAATTTTTAAATGTTGAAGAAATTAGTTGCATGTTATTTAATTAATTAATTAGCTTATTTGGTTAAATGGTTTGATCTTAAAAGATTAAACTTATTTAATTAAATAAATTAATTAATTAAATTAAATTATTTAAGTGTGTGAATAGCTTTATTTGAAATTAAATTAAGTTGTGGAAATGGAAATTTTTATTAACAAATAAATCTTGCATTAGAAAATTGTAAATTTTAAAATAAATTAAATTAATTAATTAAAAGCCATGCAAATTGAAATAGGCAAGATTGCCGAGAAGTGGTGGAGAAGATATTTTGCAACCACTTCTCGACATGTGTGCCAGTGCATTTATTGATTATGGTTGAGGAAATTTGTTTACGGAGGTCAAATTGGATCTGGGAAATCACAGAGGTTATGCTATCATTCACGGGAAAATTATCTTGTGCTCTGCAAAAATTCTCTGTAAATGCTTTTTGGTATTTTGTTGCAATTTGTGGAAGATCTCTAGTTTTTTATTTTGGAATTGGTTCTCGGGAAAAATTTGGAAGCTACAGGCAACAGAGGCAATAGAGGCTCACTTCACCGGTAAGCAAAGGAAAACAGGATTTCATCTTGTAAATTTTATTTTGTTGGCTTTTGAAAGGGAATGCTTCTGTAAAGAAAATTAGTTTACTGTAAATACCTTTTTTTCACACATAAAGATTGATTATTCTATTTTGTTGTGTGAAATTTTGATGGCTTCAGAAAGCTTGTGTAGAAAACTCTTTGTTGAAAGTATTTTAATTTTGTGAAGGGAAATATCTGTTAAAAGGGAAAATGATTCTTCAGAGAATAATTTAGGATATGAATCAAAAATTTTGTGCGTGTTTAATTTGGAAACCCTGTAGAAGTTTGTTAAATTTCCCCATTTCCCTTTGAAAACCCTGTAGAATTTATTTAATTTCCCTACTGTAAATTCCTGGATGAATTTGAAAATATATATATATATATGTATATATTTACATACTTACATATATATATTGATTTTCATATATAAATTGTATTGTGAAAGTAATGTATATTTTGAATTATATAAATATTTATTTTGTTAAATTCGTCGCCGTACGGGAAAAATTTATTGTTGAAATCTTCTTAAAAAAAATTAAAAAATCGCTTTTTATTAAAAACGTCGTTCGGCGAATGTTGAAAATGTTTCTAAAAAAAATTTAACAGCATTGGGGAGGGCCGAAACCCTCCCCATTTCATATCATGGTGGGTGCAGCCGCCAAGGCTGTGCACAGCAGCCACCATGGCTACTGGGCACAGCCCTGGTAAGGGCCGCACCCTCTCCCAAACCCTGGGAGCCGCGGCCGAGCTGCAATCCTTAAACTTTGATTACCTTTTTTTTAAAAAAAATTGGTATGATTTCTTTCTTAAAAGTTTTATATATATTGAAATCCGAATTTCGTTTTAAAGTTTCTTTTATATATATATTATAATTGTATTTATATATATATATATATGAATATGATTATATATATATATATATTTTATTTGGAACATGAATATATTTAACTGTATTAATTTTATTCTTAAAAGTTTTTAGAAACTTATAAATTGGATTTATCATTAGGATATTTTAAAATAGTTTATTAAATGTTTAAATATAGACATTTAATAATTAATTCATTACTACAAAGTTATTGATATTTAGATTAATCTGATGTTTTTAGAGTGTATATGGATTTTATTTTAGTAAAAGATTATGAAATTGGGCATATTGAAGAATTGTAATTTGAAATGAATAGAAGTTAAATTTTACTTTAGAAGAATAATTTAATACTTCAAATTATTTCCTGAATGGATTTAGTATATCCAAATAGTAAATATTTATTTTTCAATTTTCCTTTTTAATTGTGTTTCGTATTGGGCATATTTGGGAAAGTTAAAAATAAACAAGTCTTCCAGATCAATTTAATACCGTGGGGATTCTGATTGTTAAGTTGAGTTTATGTGTTGGCTAAGCTATGTACATTGATGTTCGTCATGAATGGTGTTGAAATTGTCTGTTGTATGTTGTACACTTTGTAAACCTTAGTCAAGAAAACTTAGAAATCCTTGTTATGTTTAGGGGAGTGGCTTTTTGTAAGGGCCAACACACAAAGTGGTGTCAGGGTAACTTGCAAAGAGTTAGTAAGTCAGTGATAACTAAAGAACACAATAGTTAGATTAAAACTCTTAATAAGATGTTTATGCCTCGCTTATGACTCTTGAGCTAATTCAGTCTTGAGTATAAGATGAGAAGGCCTGGAATGGAAAATCAGTGTCTTGTTTCTTCAAAAGACATTTGATTCCGCAATGATTTGCATTGGGGCCGGGTTTCGTAAGAGGTTACTAGGGTAACCCATGTTGGGGGCCGGAACCTAGGAAGAAACACCAGGGTAACCTTTGCAACGTTGTGATGACACTCCACCTAGAATAACAGTTAACCATGTGTATGTAGTACATCAATTGTCAAAATCTGGAAGCAATGTAACCATTAGTTTGTTATGTACTAGTGTCTAGGGTTAGTAGATTATGTCTAGGTAACCATATTACTATCTCCTAGCACGGGGGGTGGACCTACGGGTACCACATAGTTGGGTGGAACGTGCACCTTACTCTATTGGATCCCCAGTTTTGTGATCATGGCATCGAGAGCTTCATGGATGGAGAGCTCGCACTTGGAAAACTTATGTATACCTTATCATTGTAAATTTGAAAATTATGTATTTGAAAACATCCCTCAAATGTTGTGAGGTGAACACTTGTAATTGTAAATGTAATTGTAATTATTATTGAACTACCTTATCAGATGGATGAGCATTGTATTATTTTATCAAATGTAATGTAAGAAAATGTATATGTAATTTTTATTATCTTGAATGGAATTCAATGTTATGTGATGTTTATTTTAATGTTTATCTTTATGTTAATTAATATGTGCAATGTGAAATACTAAAGTCGCTTATGGAAACTCAAAGTAGTGTAACATCGTGTAACTTAACGAATGTATGCAAGCTAATTAACTAAATAATTATACTTTAAAAAATAAATTATTCCACTATTATATACAATTGCAACATTCCTTAGGTTATTATGACGGGGCATTACAGATTGGTATTAGAGCCAGGTTACAAGCACTGGATGCTTTGGGTAATCGCGAGCCCATTAGGTTGACCTAATATGTAGTGTCAGAAACTGTTAGCCTTGGTTGAATAGTATCTAAGACTCATTATTGTTATGTGTAGGAACATTCCTAGGCGGGGAGGAAGAGGTCGTGGTAGAGGTCGAGGTGGAGGTCGAGGGCCAATCCCTCAGGTTACTCCCCCTTTGAGCGCTCATCACAGTGATCAGGTAGAACAGTTGGATCAGAGGAATGAGGGACAGAATCCCGCACAGTCAAGAGTAGAGGGTTCTTAGATACGCCCTTTACTAGAGGAGGTCCTAGCTCATCTTGGACCTAGACAGGAAGATGAGCAGGAGGTAGTTAGAGAGAGAGATAGATCTCCTAGGAGAGTAGATGACACAACACATCAGGATGCTATCACTGCAGGTCACATGAGGGATTTACTAAGGGGACGCCCTCCTACCTTTGATGGTACAAGAGGTGGCTTAGAGGCAAAGACCAGGCTATAGGATTTGGGTAGATGCTTTTCCATGCACCCTTACGGTAGCAATACCCGTGCCAGATGCGCTATTATGCACTTGAGAGGATTAGCCTCTACTTGGTGGCGCCTAGAGGAGCAGAAGCTCCACTTAGATATTGGTTTTGTGTCTTGGGAGATGTTTCTTGAGAGGTTTAGAGCACGGTTCCTATCGGAACACTGGAGGCAGCGACGGGCTGATGAGTTCCATGATCTACGTCAGTTGGCTCTTTCTGTAGAGCAATATGAACGTAGGTTCTATGAACTCAAGCAGTATGTTGGTATTGGTGATGATGAGCCTATGCTAGTACAACACTTCATCAGGGATTTAAACGCCCGCATCAGTGGTGGTGTCAGAGTCTTTGAGCCAAAGACTATGGAAGTTGCAGAGGAGAAGGCTCGCATAGTGGAGGAGAACCTTGTTATGGCGTTAGGTGGTCACACAGGAGTGTAGATTGGCAGTGCTCCTGCAGTAGGTTTTAGTCCACAAGGTGGATAGGCACAGACATGAGGTTCCTCTAGGAACCAACAGACACCCATAAAGGGTGGGTAGCAACAACAACAACAAACACCTCAAAAGAACAATAACCCACAACCACAACAGGGTAATAGTCCTCAAATAGGAAAGGGTCGTAACTGGTGGTGCAACAAGCGCAATAGGCAAGATCAGCCTGCATAGAGTGCTCAGTCTACCATCAGTAGGGGTAGTTTCCAGCAATCCAATGCACCTTCAGGTGGCAGAGGATTCGGTAGAGGCACAGGCACAGGTTGTTATTCATGTGGGCAGTAGGGACACATAGCTAGGTAGTGTCCGATGAGAGGTCCTACTAGTTTTGGGCCTCGACCTACAGTTTCAGAGCCTACAGTGGGTGATGCAGGACGATCACATATAGTATATGTTGCGGTTAATGACTGCCAAGCTGATCACCATAACACAGTGGCCGAGACTTCAGGTAAGTTACATGGTGTTAGTGTTTCCATTCTTTTTGATTTTGGAGCCACTGACTCCTTTATTTCACCAACCATCATAGACCGTTGTGGTCTTGTGGTGGTAAAACAAGGTGGTAAGTGGTAAGTTGAATTCGCCTCAGGGGTGAAAGTAGTTGTAGAAAACTTAGTACATGATTGTGAACTTAAAATTGGTACGTTAACTACCTTAGTAGATCTATATGTTACACCTTTAGGATCGTATGACATAGTTTTAGGTATGGATTGGTTAGCATCTTATCATGTTGTGATTGACTGTCGACTTAAGATAGTTAGTTGCATCAATGATTTAGGTGTGAAAGTGGAAATTGTAGGTATTCAAAGACCTATCTCTTTGCGGATGATATCTGCTATGCAATTAAAGAGATGTCTACGTCAGGGTTGTCAACTGTTTGCAACAACAGTTACTAATTTTGAAAAAGGTGAGAGTCAAGAGGTATCTCTTGATGATCATCCTATTCTTAGGGAATTCGCAGATGTGTTTCCTGATGACATTCCTGGAATGCCACCAAAGAGAGATATTGACTTTAGAGTTGACCTAGTTCCTGGAGCTGAGCCTATATCTAGAGCTCCTGATAGAATGACAACTCAGGAGTTAGAGGAACTTCGTATTCAGTTAGAGGAATTTTTAAAAAAGGGTTTTATTCGTCCTAGTGTTTCCCCTTGGGGAGCACCTGTCATCTTCGTAAAGAAGGACGGATCTCTTCGGCTGTGCATTGACTATCGTCAATTGAACAAGGTTACGATTAAGAATCGTTATCCTTTGCCAAGAATCGATGATCTTTTTTATCAAATTAAGGGAGCTAATGTGTTCTCTAAAATTTATTTGAAATCTGGTTATCATCAATTACGTATAGCTGAAGCAGACATTCATAAAACTACTTTTCAAACTCGTTATGGGCACTACGAATTCAAAGTAGTACCGTTTGGGTTAACGAATGCACCATCAATATTCATGAGTTTAATGAATGGTGTTTTTTGTACATACCTTGATCGCTTTGTCCTGGTATTTCTCAATGATATTTTAGTCTATTCGAGAAATATGAAGGAACATGAAGAACACTTGAGACAGGTATTGCAATGTTTAAGGGAAAATCAATTGTATGCGAACCTGAAGAAGTGTGACTTCTTTCAAATTGAGATTAAATATCTTGGACATGTGATTTCAGGGAAAGGTATTGTTGTGGATCCTTCAAAGATCCAAGCTATTGTAGATTGGCCCGCGCCTACTAATGTAGGTGAAGTTCGTAGTTTTATGGGTTTAGCTGGTTACTATAGGCGGTTTGTAGAGGGATTTTCTAGAATCAATCATCCTATTACTTCTCTTCAAAGGAAAGGGAAAAAGTTTGTTTGGACATAGCAATGTCAGTTGGATTTTCAAACACTTAAAGAAAAGTTGACTAATGCGCCTATACTGATTGTTCCTGATCCTACTAAGGATTTTGTAATATGCACAGATGCATCCTTAGAGGGTTTGGGAGCAGTTTTGATGCAAGATGGGCGTGTGATTGCTTATGAGTCTCGCAAACTCAAGGATCACGAATTAAACTATCCTACTCATGATCTAGAACTAGTTGTAGTAGTGCATGCATTAGTTCGTTGGAGGCATTTCTTATTAGGTCATCATTTCGAACTTCATACTAATCACCGTAGTTTGCAATACATTTTCACGTAACCTAACTTGAATGCTAGGCAGAGATTGTGGATGGAGTTCTTGTGTGAGTATGATTTTGAAGTGAGATATGTTCAAGGAAAAGAGAATGTAGTGGCTGATGCTCTTAGTCGACTCAACATGAGATCTCTGCTACTACTCTTGAAGTAGATTTGAGAGGTCAAATATTAGCTGCACTTCCTCCTGATAGATTATATCAGGAAGTAAAGTCGAAGATTGAATCTGGTAGACCTTTAGAAGGCCGATTTGCAGGGTATGTCCTTGAACCAAATGGTATATTATGGCATTTAGGTCGTATTTATGTACCACATTTTGAGGGTCTTCGTACTTTAATTATGACTGAAGCTCATCGAGCTCCGTATTCAACTCATCCAGGTGTCAACAAAATGCATGTTGATCTTTGGCAATTGTATTTCTGGCCTGGTATGAAACGTGATATTGTTGATTATGTATCGAGATGTCTTGAATGTCAACGAGTCAAAGCTGAGCATCAACATCCCGCTGGATTATTGTAGCCACATCTCATTCCTAAATGGAAATGGGATATTATATCTGTTGGCTTTATTGTTGGGTTACCTACGTCATCACGTCGACATGATGCCATTATGGTAACTGTTGACCGATTGACTAAGGTGGCTCATTTCTCACCAGTATGTTCATCTTACAATGCTTCATCCGTAGCTAGGATATTCATGGAGGATATCGTTAGATTACATGGGATTCCTCGTAGAATTATATCAGATAGAGATCCTGTTTTCACTTCAGCCCTATGGACTTCATTACAACATGCTTTAGGTACATAGTTGAACTTTAGTTCAGCGTATCATCCTCAAACCGATGGTCAAACGGAAAGAGTTAACCAAATATTAGAGGATATGCTTAGGATGTACGTAATGGACCAACAATCACATTGCGAGGATTATCTGTACTTAGTAGAATTTTCTTACAATAACGGATATCAGAGTTCCATAGGTATGCCACCATTTCAGGCATTATATGGTCGTCCTTGTCAAACTCCATTAAATTGGGATCGACTAGAGGATAAAGTGTTACTTGGACCTGAGATGCTTCGTGATATGGAGCAACAGGTTGACCGTATTAGAGAACATTTGATAGCAACTCAGGATAGGCAAAAGAAATATGCTGATGCACATAGGATAGATCGATAGTTTGTTGTTGGTGATAGAGTGTTTCTTCAAGTACAACCACGAAAGAGTCCAATCCATTATGGAAAAGGCTCTAAGCTTGCACCTCGTTTCGTTGGGCCATTTGAGATCTTAGAGAGAATTGGTCCCGTGGCGTATCGACTCGCCTTACCACCCAGTTTGTGTCGTATTCATGATGTTTTTCATGTATCAGTTCTTAGACCATATCATCCCGACATATCTCATGTACTTGATTGGAATGCGTTACAGGTAGAGGACGGGCAGCTAGCTTTGGAGCCCGTGGCCATTCTACAGCGCCGGACGCTCGGTCTCAAGGGTCGAGACGTTGATCAGGTGAGGGTCCAATGGGATCCTAGCCATGAGGCTTCTGCTACTTGGGAGGATGCGACACGCATGAGGGAACTTTATCCCTATCTGTTCGCAGGCTTTCAGGAGCAAGCCTGATCCTAGGGGGGGAGGATGTAGTACCCCTCCATTTATGCTTATGTTTTCTGCTGTTGTGATAAATCATACTGTTTGACTATGATACTTTGTTTGGATATTTTGATCGCTAGTTTTGAGCGATAGTGGATTTATTCTGTGACATGATGATACATTGTATGGTGATTATTTATTTCAGATATGATTTGATATAGATTAGATATTTACTTTCAGTTGATTATTGTTATGTACATGTTTATGATGGACTAACTATTAATTTATTTCATTAGTTTGATGTGACGTGTATTGGTGTGGAGAACGGAATCGCATCACTCGCTTGCAAGTGCCCTGTGATATCCGTGATTTTCTCCGCACGGTGTGCCTGTACAATGGTTTATATATATATATGCATGTTATTGCTTGGTTGTAGGAATTGCAGGTACATGACACCAACTCCACCTGGCTACTCAGGTCTGAGTGTGTCAAGACTCAACGGATACGTTGATTGGGAGATAGTAGTTTGGTTCACCCTAGTTTAGTCTATAACCCGGTCACTGTACATTGTCAGTTTTAGTTTGTGTCATGGTTGTCTTGTTATTTTTTGTTTGGATAAATTGTTTGAAAGGTAAATTTGGTTAATTTTAATGTTAGTTTATTGTGCTATAAATTATTGATATTTAAATTAACTTTTAAATGTTGAAGAAATTAGTTGCATGTTAATTAATTAATTAATTAGCTTATTTGGTTAAATGGTTTCATCTTAAAAGATTAAACTTATTTAATTAAATTAATTAATTAATTAAATTAAATTATTTAAGTGTGTGAATAGCTTTATTTGAAATTAAATTAATTTGTGGAAATGGCAATTTTTATTAACAAATAAATCTTGCATTAGAAAATTGTAAATTTTAAAATAAATTAAATTAATTAATTAAAAGCCATGCAAATTGAAATAGGCAAGATTGCCGAGAAGTGGTGGAGAAGATATTTTGCAACCACTTCTCGACATGTGTGCCAGTGCATTTATTGATTACGGTTGAGGAAATTTGTTTACGGAGGTCAAATTGGATCTGGGAAATCACAGAGGTTATGCTATCATTCACGGGAAAATTATCTTGTGCTCTGCAAAAAATCTCTGTAAATGCTTTTTGGTATTTTGTTGCAATTTGTGGAAGATCTCTGGTTTTTTATTTTGGAATTGGTTCTCGGGAAAAATTTGGAAGCTACAGGCAACAAAGGCAACAAAGGCTCACTTCACCAGTAAGCAAAGGAAAGCAGGTATTCATCTTGTAAATTTTATTTTGTTGGCTTTTGAAAGGGAATGCTTCTGTAAAGAAAATTAGTTTACTGTAAATCCCTGTTTTTCACGCATAAAGATTGATTATTCTATTTTGTTGTGTGAAATTTTGATGGCTTCAGAAAGCTTCTATAGAAAACTCTCTGTTCAAAGTATTTTAATTTTGTGAAGGGAAATATTTGTTAAAAGGGAAAATGATTCTTCAGGGAATAATTTAGGATATGAATCAAAATTTATGTGCGTGTTTCATTTGGAAACCCTGTAGAAGTTTGTAAAATTTCCCCATTTCCCTTTGAAAACCCTGTAGAATTTATTTAATTTCCCTATTGTAAATTCCTGGATGAATTTGAAAATATATATATATATGTATATATTTACATACTTACTTATATATATATATATTGATTTTCATATATAAATTGTATTGTGAAAGTAATGTATATTTTGAATTATATAAATATTTATTTTGTTAAAGTTGTCACCGTACGGGCGAAATTTATTGTTGAAGTCTTCTTTAAAAAAAAAAATCGCGTTTTATTAAAAACGTCGTTCGGTGAATGTTGAAAATGTTTTTTAAAAAAATTTAACAGTGTTGGGGAGGGCCGAAACCCTCCCCATTTCATATCATGGTGGGCGTAGCCACCATGGCTGTTGGGCGCAACCCTAGTAAGGGCCGCACTCTCTCCCAAACCCTGGGAGCCGCGGCCGGGCTACAATCCTTAAACTTTGATTACCTTTTTTTTTTTAAAATTCGGTGCAATTTCTTTCTTATAAGTTTTATATATATTGAAATCCGAATTTCATTTTAAAGTTTCTTTTATATATATATTATAATTGTATTTATATATATATATATATATGAATATGATTATATATATATATATATATATATATTTTTATTATTTTTTTTATTTGGAACATGAATATATTTAACTGTATTAATTTTATTCTTAAAAGTTTTTAGAAACTTATAAATTGGATTTATAATTAGGATATTTTAAAATAGTATATTAAATGTTTAAATATAGACATTTAATAATTAATTCATTACTACAAAGTTATTGATATTTAGATTAATCTGATGTTTTTAGAGTGTATATGGATTTTATTTTTGTAAAAGATTATGAAATTGGGCATATTGAAGAATTGTAATTTGAAATGAATAGAAGTTAAATTTTACTTTAGAAGAATAATTTAATACTTCAAATTATTTCCTGAATGGATTTAGTATATCCAAATAGTAAATATTTATTTTTCAATTTGCCTTTTTAATTGTGTTTCGTATTGGGCATATTTGGGAAAGTTAAAAATAAACAAGTCTTCCAGATCAATTTAATACCGTGGGGATTCTGATTGTTAAGTTGAGTTTATGTGTTGGCTAAGCTGTGTACATTGATGTTCGTCATGAATGGTGTTGAAATTGTCTGTTGTATGTTGTACACTTTGTAAACCTTAGTCAAGAAAACTTAGAAATCCTTGTTATGTTTAGGGGAGTGGCTTTTTGTAAGGGCCGACACACAAAGTAGTGTCAGGGTAACTTGCAAAGAGTTAGTAAGTCAGTGATAACTAAAGAACACAATAGTTAGATTAAAACTCTTAATAAGATGTTTATGCCTCGCTTATGACTCTTGAGCTAATTCAGTCTTGAGTATAAGATGAGAAGGCCTGGAATGGAAAATCAGTGTCTTGTTTCTTCAAAAGACATTTGATTCCGCAATGATTTGCATTGGGGCCGGGTTTCGTAAGAGGTTACCAGGGTAACCCATGTTGGGGGCCGGCACCTAGGAAGAAACACCAGGGTAACCTTTGCAACGTTGTGATGACACTCCACCTAGAATAACAATTAACCTTGTGTATGTAGTACATCAATTGTCAAAATCTGGAAGCAATGTAACCATTAGTTTGTTATGTACTAGTGTCTAGGGTTAGTAGATTATGTCTAGGTAACCATATTACTATCTCCTAGCATGGGGGGTGGACCTACGGGTACCACATGGTTGGGTGGAACGTGCACCTTACTCCGTTGGGTCCCCAGTTTTGTGATCATGGCATCGAGAGCTTCATGGATCGAGAGATCGCACTTGGAAAACTTATGTATACCTTATCATTGTAAATTTGAAAATTATGTATTTGAAAACATCCCTCAAATGTTGTGAGGTGAACACTTGTAATTGTAAATGTAATTGTAATTATTATTGAACTACCTGATGAGATGGATGAGTATTGTATTATTTTATCAAATGCAATGTAAGGAAATGTATATGTACTTTTTATTATCTTGAATGGAATTCAATGTTATGTGATGTTTATTTTAATGTTTATCTTTATGTTAATTAATATGTGCAATGCGAACTACTAAAGTCGCTTATGGAAACTCAAAGTAGTGTAACGTCGTGTAACTTAATGAATGTATGCAAGCTAATTAACTAAATAATTATACTTTAAAAAAAAAATTATTCCACTATTATATACAATTGCAACATTCCTTAGGTTATTATGACAGGGCATTACAACTGGAATCACCCATTCATATTGAGTCCAATTTTCTTTTAGATCATTCTTTTCATTTCTTTCTTTTTTTCTCTTTTTCTCTTGGAGTTTCAGATATTTCATTCAATTTTTTTTTAAATATGTCAGATTTCTAACATCTATTCTGGGTTGAAAACTACCATGAACCTCATAACAACACTTGAGAAATTGGATTTTTCACTCAAATCTTACAAAACTATCATCCTAGGACAAATATACCATTACAAAGGAAGATGATCTTGATGATTTGTGACAGATTTAGGGGAGCTAATGAAGGTCATTCACTTTGCACCTTGTTTTCAAGACTTTCCACAACTCTTATTGACAATGGGCATAAAACAACGAATTTAGGACAGAATCACCCAATCACCAAACCTGAAAATATCTAAACCACCTCTCTCCTAGTAACCAAAGTGTGCCTCAGATAACAACCCACAATTTAAAGATGGAAAGAATAGATAAACCCCAAAGAACAAAACAAGACAAAAACTAAACAGCAAAGGAAACAAAAATATAGAAAGAAAGAACCAACAAACAACAGCAGAACTATTTACAAATAGAAAACACATTATTTACATAGAGAACAGATTATTCACATAAAGGAAAGAGTTATTTACACATAGAGATTATATACAAACATAAACTATTTACAAAAATGCACCGCCCAACAAGCCTACCAAACTTCATGACTCAAAATAGTGCTTAAGAAATTGTCCATTGATAGGCAAGGGAACAGGTTCTCTAGTTAAACTGCTCAATTAGAAAGAATTTTCTCCTAGGATCTCAGCAATCTGATAGGGACCCAACCAGAGCTTATCGAATTTCTGGTGATTTCCCTTCTTTTCACTAGCTTTATCCCATAACAACACAAGGTCTGAGATCCTAAAAGCCTTTATTTTGGCTCTTTTGTCAAACCATCGCTTGACAACAGCCTGGTGTCAAAAGAATTGTTGCAAGGCGATATCTCTCTATTCTTCTAATTTCAACAAGGCAGCTAATCTTACTTCTATCCTATCATCACTAGAGTAAAATTTTTGCATGAACTTAAGGATAGGTATTTGCAAATGAATAGGGAACATAGGCTCTTGGCCATACACTAATTTAAATGGTGAAGTATTTAAAGCAATCTTGATCCTAGTTCTATCTGCCCATAACATGAATCTCAGTTGGGTATGCCAGTCCTTAGGATTTTTTTCTAATAGTTTCTTAATTACCCCTAAGAGATTCTTATTGGTTGATTCTGCAACTCCATTGCCTTGTGGGTAATAGATTGAAGAATACTTTAAAACAATTTTATGATCGTATTCCCATGAAATGAATTCAATAGAAGAAAAGGAAGAGCCATTGTCACATACTAATGTGAAGGGTACTCCAAACCTAGTGCTGATGCATTCGGTGAGGAACTTGATCACTACCTCTATGGTGTTATTCTTGCAAGGTATAGCCTCTGTCCATCTTGTGCAGTAATCAGTAGCAATCAAAATAAACTTGTGTCATGCGGAAGAGTTTGGGTTAATTACCCCAATAAAATCTAGTGCCCACTGGGAAAATGGCCTTACCTCATAGACATGTTGCAATGGCATGGCTGAATGGTGTTCTTTTGATGTAGAAATCTGACATATGTGGCATGTTCTTACATGCTAATGGGAATCTTTGAACACAAACGACCAGTAGTAACCAGATCTGAGGATTTGGTTTGCTAATGAGTCTACGGAACCATGACCTGTGTCATGTTTCCCATGGAATTCAGTGATAACGTGCCTAGCCTCTTGTAGATCAAGGCATTGTAGGTACACTCCCTTGAAATTCTTCCTGTATAGTAATCCTCCTTTAAGCATATAATGAAAGATCTTCATTCTGAGTGCTCTCCTTTGAGTGGTGTTCATTTGATCTAGACATCGATTGTTGAGCATAAAATAGATAATATCAGCATACCAAGGGTCGTTTGAAAAGGACCGAGTAGTGTATTGCTGGAAAATAATGTTCTCACCAGTATCTGCCATAGACTTAGATAGACCTGTACCTCTGAAAAGTTTTATAGGGTGTATCTCCAAATCAAACTCCTACAAAATGGCCATCCATTTCCCTCTTCATTCTCCCAGTTCACTCTGCATGAGTAGGGACTTCACAGCTGCATCAGGGACTACAACAATTATCTAACTTCAGAGAATTTAGTGTCTGAATTTCTTGACAGCCTTGACAAGCGCAAAAGCTTTCTTTTCAAGAGGTGGGTACTTAACTTCAGCATTTTTGAATGGAGAGCTCATGAAAGCGATTGGCCTCTCCTCTCCCTCTTCTCTTCGTTGAGTTAAGACAGCTACACAGGAATGTTTAGAGGAAAAAGAGTAGATATAGAATGGCCTCAAGTAGTCAGGACTAGGTGAGGACTGGTGCTTTTGAAATAGATCGCTTGAATTGAGAAAATGCAGCCTTTGCCTCATCACCCCACTCTATTTTGGCATCTTTCTTCATCATTTCATTCAGTGGTTTGACAATTTCTGCGAAGCCTGTGATAAATTTTCTCACAAATTTGATCTTTCTTCAACTCTTTCTTCAACTCTTTCTTGCTTCCTAGCCTGGTTATCTTGAGGATGGACTCAACTCGATTTGGGTCAATTGATATTCCTCTTTCTGAGATTATGTGTCCCAAAATCTTCCCTTCAGAAAATCCAAACACACACTTTTCGGGATTCAAGGAGACTCCATATTGGATACATCGTTCAAGAACCTTGGCTAAGTCTGCAGCATGGTTCAATCTATCTTTGGAAAACACTGTCAGGTCATCCATGTAAAAAATAATGCATTTACCAATTAGATCCTTGAATGCTATGTCCATGACACACTAAAATGTTGCTCCAGCATTTATCAGACCGAATGGCATCCTTCTATATGCAAACGTACCCCACTTTGTGGTGAAGGTTGTCTTTATCCTATCTTCACAGTTAACCATTACCTGATTGTACCCAGAGTAACCGTCCAATAATGATATCATATGAGATCCATTGATAGTCTGCAAGACCTCATCTAGAGAAGGAAGTGGGTAGTTATCCTTTTCTAAAGCTCTATTCAGATTCCTGAAGTCTACACATAGCCTGATCTCTCCATTTCTCTTATGGATTGGGACTAAGTTAGCTACCTATGTCGAATGGCGTACAGGGAAAATTATCCTTGTAGAAAGAAATTTTTGAACTTCTTTAGGGATTAGTGGTTCAATCAAGGCGTTGACAGGGTGTTGCTTCTGTCGGAAGGGTTTAGCTTCAGGTTTCAGAGGGATAGTATGAGTCATTATAGAAGCATCAAATATCTTTAGGTCTTCATATTCCCAGGCTATCACAGCAATGTCCTTCTTCAGTGCCCTCAGTATATCTTTTATTATTGTTTCAGGGCAAGCTTTCCCTATGTAAACATTTCTTTCAGGGACAGAATCAGCTAGGTTAACAATTTCATATTCACCTCCTTTATCTTCAGCTGATATTTTCTCCTGAGCCCTGGGGTCTGAATCAAAAATTCTTTCCAAGGCCACCATTCCCTTGGGGATGCTATTATTCTTTAAATTGAGGACCCCCTCTATATCACAATCTCAAGGGTTCCAATCTCCTTGATCCCTGTTGGACTCATCAATGATTTGTCCTTCAAAAACATTTGAACTTGCTAAAAAAGCAAGGATATGTCTATCATCATCAAAGACTTGAAAGTTCCTAACATTATCAGGAACATCAGGGGTGGATATCAATTCCACTAAGAATTTCTTAAGCCTGGAGCCTTGCATAGGTTCCAGGGTACTTGCAGCAATAGCCAATGAATCAACTATCTAATTTTCTTCTCTAGGGATTAAGCTAATCCCAAAAGCATCAAATTCTTCAATTAAGTTCCATACCCAATTTCTATAAGTTGTTAGCCTTCTATTGTGACATGTGTATTGGCTACGCACTTGCTTGATAACAATTTCTAAATCTCCTTTGACCACCAAGGCAGTGACCTTCTTATGCGCAAACATCAGCCCTCAAGTTAGAGCTTCATATTCTGCTACGTTGTTAGTACATCCAAATTGCAACCTGTAAGAAGCAAAGAAGGTTTTTCCTTTCGGGCTGGTTAGTTGAATCCCAACACCACAGCCTATTTTGGATTTGGATCCATCAAACATGAGGGTCCAAAGATGGTCCTGAGTTGGAGTTGATCCTTTTGAAGTTGTTATGGGCGCTTGGGCTAGACGAGCCATAGGTGGGGCTCCTTGACCTTTTGCATCAGATATAGGGAAAGGGCACTCAATAGGTTCCTCTGGTGTAATTTCCATTTGCTACACAAATATATCATATAATCTATGGCTATCCTTCTAACAGTCACTTGTGCCTTAGGTTAACCCCTCAGGTTTTGGTCTACTTGTCAGTGCAGGTGTGTCAAACAAACCTTGGGGTTGCTCCTCATCAATATGCTGATTCGGAAATGTATCTGGGGTTGGTTCAATTTGAGAAAGAACTTCCTTTGAATGTATCCTATCCCTGGTTAACATTATTGCTTCCTTGGCTTCAAACAAGAAGTGATCTACAATGGTCTCAGGGTGACTTAAGCTAGTTTCCCCAGCTTGGGAAACATGATTTAAAATGTCAATGCAGGGTTGGCAAGTCAATTCAGAATGATTTTGGTAATGTACCCTACACCAATTAGGGAGTAGAAGAATTTGCAGATTGATATCTTCCCCTAAGACCAGTTGATCCTGTTGTAGCTTCTTGATCAATGCTTGTTGGTTTTCATTAATCACAAAATCAGGGAATTTTGGTATTGGCAGTTCTCTAGGATCAAGGATAGAAAAGGTTAAAATTTCATCTCTGTTATAAACCCCTATCCTGGTTTTGAAATAGGCTACCTCATTGGGGAAATCATACTCAGTGATGACATTCTTGAGGTGAGGTTCACTTTCAATCCTAATCTAAGTAGGCACTCCCCTCCATGGTAGCCACATATGTGAAAAGTCAAGGGAGAGATATCCCCCTATACCTTTCATCAAATCTCTACTCAACAACATACCATAAGTTTGGGGAATGTCCATCACTTGAACATCTATATTGGTTTGAATCCTAGGGTTTGACCCTACTTGCACATGTATGTTTCTCAACTCTCCCACTACATTAACCTCTGTCTTGTCAAGTTGGATGACCTTCTTGTTTGTTTGAACAGGGTTTAATCCCAATTTCTTGCATATAGAAAACGGCATAACATTACCAGAAGCCCTTGAATCTAATAGACAATTATGTAGGTTCTTCCCACAAATTCTTAAACTCAAAAGAAATGGAGTACCTACCTTGCTTCTTTACAAGGCTTTGTTCATGTCTGCAATAGGTGGCACCTTGTTCTTCCCTTTTGATTTATCAGCTTGCTTTAAAGCTTTCAACACTACCTCTTGTTGAGTAGGGCACCACTTTAGGATGTCGAAGTATGACAAAGAGGATTTCTGTTTCTGCATCTCAGAAACAATATCAAATTTTTTATTATAACTTGAATTACTTTTGACAACCCCAAGTGAATTACCTCTATTATGGAAGTCAGGTGGACCATTTGGTGGAGGAGGTTTGTTATCGACACTTTGATTCAGAGGCACCATGTGATTAGGTGGTGCTAATGTGGTAAGCGGACCCTTACTCTAATTTCTTAGGAAGTGTCCTCCCTTTGTTTGAAAAGCTTGAGCATCATACGAATCTTCCTCAAGTTCATTCTCACTTTGCATCGGGAATGAAGGTTTTTCCTCAAAGAGGTCATAAGTCATAGTTGTATCTACTGAACCACCTTCTTTATTTGAATTCCCTTGGAATGTTTGGGCATCTGCATGTGCCATCTTGACAACTTTCTCCATTTCAGGGAAGTTTACCTCAGAATGGGTTGCTGTATCATGTAGCCTACACCAATTAGTCATAAAATTCAAGTCAGCCACATTTACAGTATGTGATCTGTCCTCACTAGCTTGATAATTGTGGGAAACTCCACCATTGTTGGGCCCTATATTCCATTGTCGGTTGCCACTTGGTCTCTGGTTGTATCCTCTATTTTGATTTTGATATTCGTGGTTAGAGGAGTTTTGGCCCTGATAACCCCTTTGGTTGTAATTGTTGTTATTCTGATAAGTACCCTGATTGTTGTTGTTTTGATTAGGGTAGTTACCTTGGTTTTGGGAGGGATTCAATCGAAGTTGAGCCATGTCATTTGTAACTTGAGACAATTTTTTCTTCAAGGTATCTACCTCATTTGTAAGTTGGACTATCTTTTCACTTTCCACACTCTTAGCAACAGGTGGCTGACCACCATGATTTGGTGTTCCAATTTGGTTATGATGATCATGGGAACTTTGAGGAACCTGTGGTTGTTGGAAGAAATCAGAAGTTCCATTAGCAAAGAATGGAACAAGTGGTTGAGTCTGCAACTCAGATATAGGTCCATAATGGGAAGGAGACATTTTGGGGATAGTATTGAATAGAAGGGTTGGGCTATGCATCTGATATCCTATCAAAGGGAAACCTCCTCCTAGACTTCCTTGTTGAGAACTAATTTTTTGTTGCAGCTTGATAGCTAAATGATAAACTTTGGATAAGGAATCAATATCCGTTGGCTGATAGGTCCTTTGTAGGAATAAGCCAAGCAAAGGGTCTATAACTCTAAAATATGCTTGAATGGAACTATTCTTAGTAACTAGATAGGGATCATGTAGCCTCATATACATTCGTTGAAATTTGGTATTGAACAGGGGAAAGGATTCATATGGCTCCTTCCTAATGGTAGCAAATTGATGGTACAAAAGGGTTGGATCCACATAAACTCTGAACTAATTGATGAAAGCATTTTCCAAGTCTGTCCAGGTCAGAATAGAACCTTACGGAAGATTAAGATACCAATTGAACACCATATCCCCTAAGGAATAAGGGAACAACCTACAAACTACATCATGGTGAGCTATTTGAGCTCTGGTACATGCGTCCTTAAAAGCCTGTATGTGCTCTTCAACACTTCTTGATTCACCATGAATGTACTTGGGATAGAACTTCTCAGGATTCTTAGGCATATCATGAAAACCTCCAGGAATAGTCCCCAATGGAGAGGGATTATTCTGAAAAAATGCCATTGGTGGCAGTGGTGGTGGTTGAGCTAGCTATTGGATGGGTTGAACCAGCTATGATGGCAGTTGAGATGGATTCAGTGGTGGATTGACAGGTATCCACTGGGGTATTGGTGAAAAGCTTGATGGAGTGAGCAGAGCTGATAAGGGTGGTATGACGGTTGCCATAGTTTTGCGAACCTTGTGTCTTGTTGGGATCTTGAGTTCTATCAGAGGTGATGGATTTTGAGCTAATCGAAGAACTCTATGGGGCCTTTCTGGGGAAGAAAACCTAGTTTTATCTAGTTTTCCCTTCTAGGCCCTCCTTATAGCGCTAGTTTCGTTGACGTGTCTGATGGCACAACAACATGCAAACAAAATATTGCTGTCATGTTTCTCCTGAAAGAGAAAGACAACACATGGATATCTTAGCTCCCAAGGTCTTTGTAGTTGGTTCTCAACTGTGTTAATGTTGCTCAATGGTCAATGTAACAGTAATGTTCAAGGGGCCTGCTGGTGTTGAGCTTTTGGATTGTTCTAACATCAAACATAAAATTAAACCTACTCTAACCAGGGTTTTCAAAGAAACATAAAAAGGATAGATAAGAACTTTGGAACAAGAAAGAATGTTAATTCATCCAACTTAACCAGAATTGTTACCTTTCAAGGAATTCCTAACTAAAACTATAGAACAAAATTAACTTGTGATTAACACATAGTTTCATTCATTCACAATGCTAATTTCAACAAAAAATTGCAAGTCACCATTCAAACAAAACATTAAATCAAGTTTCATTCCTTGAAAGCTTCTCAAAATCAAATGATTAAACCAAGATAAACAACATTCTAAAACACAATCTGAAGTAGATTTAAATCTGGTTGCTTCTATCGTTAGTGAAACAGATAAGCAACATTTACAAAGCTGGCACAATCACCAGTGTACAGAAAATCCATGGCTCCAAATTGTTTCCATTTATACTAAGAAAACTGGAAAGATACATTATTGGTTCCTACTGGATCTAATTGCTAACTAAGAAGATAAAAGAAGCTCCCATTACAAAGAATTAGGCTACAACTCTATCTCCTCATCTATTTCTACTAACTAACTTTTTCTCTCTTATTTCTCTACAACTCCTGTACCTACCACTTCTAACCCTTTACAAAGAGGCAAGAATGCCATATATAAAGAGTGTACCCAAAAAGAATGCGTTGGCCCCTGTATTAGGGTTTACAAAATATCTCCCCCAAAAGGTCAGCTATCAGATCTTTTGAAGAAAGTTGGTTCTGCATTGAATGCGTATCCCTGTTGTCCATGCTGATGAATTTTTTTTTCCCTTAGGAGAAGCCTTTAGATCTTTTGTTACTATGACATTAACGAGCTCCTGTATCCATGTCCATACTCGAACTCCCTCTGAAGGGTTGCCTTGAATGTTATAAAGCTTTATCATTAATGCCAATCCTCTTCTATCAGTAGAAATCTCAGCAGTTACTATGACTCATGGTCTCCTCCTCCTTGTGGCATCCTTCATGTTCTAGACTTCTCTACCCATTGACCGTCCTCTAAAAGCAGCATCAGACTCGCCACTAAGTCTTTGCACCAATGTTCATCCAGGTTTTCCATTGCCTTCCAATCTAAGAATGAGCCCATGTCGTTTGCATCTTGTTGATCTTCTCCACAAGGGTAGTCAATCGATCAAACTATCACTAGTCCGCCCTCTTAGCTCCACTTGATTGGTTAAACATATGCCACGCAAGACTCCTGGGTGGTCAAAGGTTATTCAAATGGCATCACATGTCGGTGAGACACTAATCGTGTCTCCCCGATGTGATTATGTCTCTTCTAGAAGCTACCAGCGTAGTACAAGATAGTTGGCAAGACCTCCCATTGAGCTACACAAGTCATATCAACACCACAAAACCCATCGGCAAGACAATCAGTGTCGGTGGGACGTCACAGCGAGCTCCACTAGTCACACCGATATCCTTTTTCTATCGCTAAGACCTCACTTGTTGGCAGGACATCATAGCGAGGCCAGACCTTTCACCCCAAGCTCATTCTGTATCAGCAAGACCCTATTGGGTTGGCGAGATGTTATGGTGATGTTGTCTCTCTTAGCGAACTCTTATGCTGAACATCAATCTTTGACTTGGAGCTCCTATCGGCAAGAGTCTACCCTATCGATGAGACCTCATGGCGACCTCCTCTTTTCTCCCCGAGCTCACCTTGTTTCGGTGAGACTTCCTCAAGTCGGTGGGACATTTTTTTGAAGGAATACCCCTTTTTCCAAGACCTTGTTGTATCGGCAGGACCTTTTTCTGAACCTTCATCCTTCACTGAGACACATGTCTAGTCTACAAGACTCCATCAGGTCGATGAGACATTTTTTCAAGCGGAAAGAGCTATAGCGATATCCTTCCTGTCGGTGAGACAATCTCATATCGACAGGACATCCTCCCGAGCCCACTATGTTACACCGAAGGCACACCCTTCGGTGAGACACATGCTAATTAGCCAGACCTCCTGCCAAAGGAAAAATCATTGGCTGAACTCAAAACTTTCAGTGGGACCTCATCCATGTCGGCGAGACCTTTCGTAGTTGCCCAGACCTCATAGCAAAACCTTCTTTCTTTGGCGATATGAGATCATATTTCGAGGAGACTCTCTTAGGTTGGCGAGACTTCATGCCGAAAGCAAAAAACTCTCCCCGAGCTCGAGCCTCTTTCAACGAGACCCCACTTTGTCGGCAAGACCCCACGATGAAACCACAACCATACCCCAAAGGCAACATCTTTCGGTAGTTCATCACCCGATTGTCGAGACGTCCGTTTCTTCGCCCATAATCCCTTCGGTCGGTGAGACTTTACACCGACCGAAGTTTCATTTCGCTGAGCCAAGAGCACTTCAGGGAAACCTTAGCATATCAGCCAGACCTGATGGCAAAGAGATAACCCTTTTGTTGAGACTTCACTATATCGGCAAAACATCACCACGAAGGGAAACCTTACCCCAAAACTGCTCGACTTTGGCAAGACCTCCATCAATTGGGAAGACCTCTCCCCAATGCCAACCTCCTTCGTTGTCGAGACCTGACTCCTGTCGGTAAGATATCATGTCGAACATGAAATCCCATGGTGAGGCTTCCTCTGGTTGCCGAGACTCATTGAAACTTATGGCAATAGGAACGTTTGGATGACTAGTGAGCCTCCAATGGACAAAATGCACTGGTAGACGGCAAGAAATCTACAAGGTCTTGCCGACTTTCTTCTTAGAGGAATTTTGTGCCAAACTGGATTGGGGAATTCTTTCTAACTGAGCTCCCCTGACAAATATCATCATGTGTGTGATCTAATCCTACAAAACAAAGTCCCCATTAGTCCTCAGAAGCACATAAGATATACTATCATAAAATACACTATTGCTTATAATTATTTCATTCAATATTTAGCAAGGAGGAAACCAACTCAAGTTGAGACAGAACCAAAATCAAATAGAGCAAAAGAATTCCAAAGGCCAAAGCAAGTAACAAATGCAACGAAACCCAAAAGAGAAGGGGGACCCATTTTGTTCCAGAATTAAATGGGGTGGTTATGCAGGGCATAACAATCATCAACGCTATACCCTCTATTCTAAACCCTCTACCCTACACATTGGATCCTAAACCCTCATATATATATGTCCCTCCCTCTTCTCTCATTCTCTCTATCTCACTACTCCCTCCATCTCTCTATCCATAAATCCATCCCTCTCTACCCTAATCCCTCAACCCTTAAACACTCAACCCTAAACCCTCAACCCTTAAACCCTAAACGCTTAAACCCTCTACCCTCTACCCTCTACCCTCAGCCCAATACCCTCTACCCTAAACCCTAATCCCTCAACCCTTAAACCCTAAACCCTCTACATTCTACCCTCAACCCTTAAACCCTAATCCCCTCCCAGCCTATACCCTCTACCCTATACATTGGATCCTCAACCCTAATCCCTCAACCCTATACCCTCAATCATCTACCATAAACCTTAAATCCTCAACCCTCAACCCTCAACCCTTAAACCCTAAACCCTTAATCTCTCTACCCTCTACCCTCTACCCTCTACCCTATACATTAAACCCTCAATTCTCAACCCTCAACCCTTAATCCCTCGACCCTCAATCCTTAAACCCTAAACCCTCAACCCCTATACCCTCAACCCTTTACATTGGACCCTCAACCTAATCCTTCAACCATATACCCTCAAACCTATACCCTAAACCCTCAACAATAAACCCTTAAACCTTCTACCCTCAACCCTCAACCCTCAACCCTCTACCCTCAACCCTCAACCCTATACCCTCAACCCCTATCGCTTTCTTTCTATCTATACATATCACCTCTCCCTCCCTCCCTGTCTCCTACCCTCTCTAATTTTCTTTATCTACCCTCTCCCTCTTTCTACATACCTCTCGCTCGAACAATCCCTACCACCCTCTCTCGCTCCCTTTATCTAGCTCTCTCTATCTCCCTCCCACTCTCTACCACTCCCTCTCTCTTAGGTATCTCCCTCACACCCCCTCTCTCTTGCATGTATCTCCCTCTAGAAACCTACCTAGGTAACTCTCTCTCTCCTCTCTCTATCTATGATCCCTCCCACCCTACCTAGATAAGTCCCTCTCACTCCACCCAAAAATATTTCTCCCTCTCTCAGGTCACTCCCTCCCAAACCCTCTCCCTCTCTCAATTTTCTCACTCACACTCCCTCTCTCTCCCACTCCCTTTCTCTCACACTCCTCATGGTCTATCTCTCAAGTCTCCCCCTCTCACCCCCCCTCACACTCTCAAGTCTCTCCCTTTCGCACCCTACCTACATAACTCTCTATTTCTCTCTCTCTACCCCCTCTCTCTCCCTCTCTCTGAATTCTCTCTCTCCCACCCCCCTCTCTCTCTCCCTCTATCCCTCCCACCCTATCTAGCTAAGTCCCTCTCACTCCAACCCCTTCTCTCCCACTCCCTCTCTCTTAAACTCTCTCTCTCCCTCCCACCCTACCTAGACAACTCTCTCTCTCTCTTAAAATTCTCCCTCCCTCTAAAGACATGCATAAATACATACATACAGACAAGCATAATACATATTTACATACAATCCTAGATACATACAAGCATACATGTACATGTGTAGATACAATCTTACATACATATAGGCATACATACAAGCATACATGTACATACAAACATACAAATATATAAACATACATTCAATAGAGTATCATTTAACATAAAGCAAGACATAACGCAAGTGTGTTACATTGTTCTTGTGTTATATCTTGCTAGGCATGTCCCTCACAAACACAAAAATCATGTCAAAACTAAGATATAACGCGCACGCGTTATATATTGCTTTGGGAATCCCCAAGCCTTGGGCTTGGTATTTTCCTTGGAATACCAACCCAAAGGCTTGGAGGGCATTCCCAATGACCAGAGACATGTTTTTGCAAATTCTATAATATTTCACATAATCGGGTTCGTGCTCACCATCAGGATTGCACGTGGTTCAATCTTGAACAAATAGAAACCTGGGTAATGTTAGGTTCTCTCTTAGCTATCCAAAAATTATTTTTTTTCACTTTCTAACAATGTTAAGCCTTTCATCCATAATTTCTTTTGTTTGTGTCTCTTTTTTGGAAAAAAGTAGTGTTTGGTGTTTTTTTCGTTATAAATTAACCGTTCATCAAAATTTCAAATAAATTACATTTTTAGAAACTAGACTCCATTCTACAAATTTTAAAAAAACTTCAATTAGTTTCCAAAATTTGTAGGGGTAGCACGACCAAAATTCTATTTTTCAGGAAGTGTCCACTTAGAAAATTAGTAAAAAATCAAATATTCATGTTAAAAAATTATCAGAAAAATCGTGCATCAACTACATACTATTAGCTAATTTCTCACTGTGGCGATTTTAAAAATACTACAAAAAAGTTCATAGTGCTAGGGACATATAAGAGTTGCTATGTTATGTTTTTCTAACAAAAACAACACCAATTTTTGTACGTCCCTCTTTTGAACCCCTTAATCTCAACCATTTTCAAAATAAATTAGTAGTTTAGAAAGTAGACTTGGAGCAATTTGATCCTTGTTTTTGTTCTATCTCAAAAAAATTGAGTGTAACTATCCTCAATTTCACGTCCAAGGTCAATATTTCCTGATTTTAGAAAAAATGTGGCCACTTAAGCCCCCTTTTTGGGACCCATCTTTTTACACTTACCCTACTCACATTGGTCATTTTTTGAAATCACAACATGGACAAAACAAGTCACAATTTGAGACTCATTAAAGTAATAGTCTCATTATTAAAAGTTGAGACCTATCAAAGTAACATGCTTGTTATCAAAAAATTAGACTTATCAAAGCAACAAGATCATCATCAAATTTGAGACTTGTCAAGGCAACATCCCCAATATAAAATTTTCAACCCTATCAAGGTAACATGCTTAGTTCAAACAAACTTAAGACATGTCATATTACAAGATTTTTAATGAAGCAAGTCAAATCAACTAGAAATATTCCCACCGAAGTGCTTGGCTGAGAGAATTTTGAGAAGTTCAAAATACTATATAGTTTCATGATAACCCATTTATATTAAGGGGGATGTTAACATGTTAATCATCAGGGGTAACACATTTCTAAATGTTGTAAACTATTTTTTAGGTTAGATAGTTATATGATAATTAAACTGTTATTCTACCTATAAAATAAAAATGTAAGCATTCCTATGTAATACACAATTGATATGCAATAAAATATATTTTCATTCTACCCCTCCTAGGCCTAACATGTTTATAGATTCGAGATGCAGTAATCACATTATAGGAAATTTAGAAATATAGTCCAATCTAGACAAGCTATTAAAATTAGATGTTGCTTTAGGCAATGATATTAGAGTATCAATTATGGGAAAAAGTAATGTCAATATTCTAACTAATTGGAGAGAGAAATGATATTTCAAATGTTTACATCATTCCCAATTTAAAGAATAATTTGATGTGCATTGGGAAACTTACTTAGAAGAGGTATAGAGTGTCATTAAACAATAAAAAATGTGTAATTTTGGACCAATTTTTAAGAAATATCAACACCAAATTTTAGGGTTGAATTTTCTCAAGTAATCTCACATTTAGCCCAACAAAATACCACTTTACCAATACCTCCTCAAGTACAATTTTTTTTAGAATTATAATCCTAATCAAGCTTTTGGTGAAGGAATACCAAAATAAAAATTTTAATTAGAAATGAAATATGAGAATTCATTTTGGCATGCATGATTTGGAAAATTAAATTTTTGAGGTCTAAATTTGCTACAAAAAAGTGGTAAATGGTTTGTCATTGATAAAAAAACAAAATAAAATATGTGAAGGGTGTATTTTAGGAAAGCAACAAAGAGGATAATTGCCAATTAGTAAGTTAGTTAGAGCAAGACATATGTTTTTTAGTTTTTTCATTCATTAATACTACACCAGATAAATATGAGTACATTTCCTAAAACATAAGCATGATGTCTTCAATATTTTTTACAAATTCAAAAGCTCTAGTTGAGAAACAAAGTGGGCACTTTATCAAAGTTTCGAGAATAGACAAAGGTGTAAAATATATCTTTATTTTTTCTAAATATTTGTAAGGATCATGGAATACACAAGAAATTTACTACTAAGTACACATAATAGAAGATTAGCTTAGTATAAAGAAAGAATAAAATAGTTAGATATATGGATAGGAATATGTTGAAGGCCAAATATAAATGTCATATGAGTATTGGGTAGAGGTTATATAACATGTTTAGTCTACATAATAGATAGATTTCCAAATAAGAGTGTTCATAATATGATTCAAAAAGAAGCATGAAGTGGAAGAAAGCACTGTGTTACTTATATGATAGTTATTATAGAATAATTAACATCTAATTTTTGGATTTTGTTTCAATGAGTGTTAACTTTTATCACAATTTTACCTTTATCTTTAGATGCTTGTTCTTTTGCCAATCCTCTAACTATGGTTTGGATGATTGTTCCAATGGGTGATAAAAAATTTGAGCTATGTTTGAATCTCTAACTTATATTATCCTTGAAAATATTTGTGTTCTTGTATAAATATCTTTTAAAATATTTTTGGATAGATCGATTTCTATAGAATAATGAAATGACTGAGCCCCTCTAATTTGAAAATTGTTGTTGCTAGGTATTTGTAGTGCTTTGAAGAGATTACGTGGCCAAGCCTTTGGATTCAGGTAGATACATATAACATGACTATACATGTAGTAGTCGTGGATTATACTAAATATCACAATATTATTTTTGAGTTCTATCTATATTTTTGTGTCCCCAATCTTGAAGCTATTTAGGCAATTTGATGAAATCTCAAAGCTCACAAGAATTTTATCATATGAATTCTATCTTGATTGTTTGCATATGTCTTAAATTACACATATATGTATTAATATTTATTTATGTTTGAAGTGTGTAATAAATGTGATTTATGTACTAAATAGAAAGCTTTACATATTTTCATTTTGTAAGCATTTTAATATCTAGTGGCTGAGATCTCACAAAAAATATTAATTGAACACATTATTTACAAGATAAAGGATCACTTATTACAAATCAATTTTAACACATGATAAGTTATTAACATATATTGTTCACAAAATAAAAAATTTATTTGACTTAATATTTGATGCAACTTCTTAGCCTAGTATAGGAACATTCAATAGTCTTCTCAAAACACAATAGACAAAATATTTATGATATAATAGAATGCACCCAAAAAAATATAGCAATAACTTATATTTATAGATAGAAAGGGTTTTGCATAAGTCAATTCATAGTTGATGTATGTTGAATCCATTCTCTATCCCTACCATATAGATCAATACATATCTTCTTCAATTTAATATCCTCTCTTCACTCACAAAGCCACATCTTCTAATTTAACTCCAACTTTCTATTTTTAGTAGGTTTGTAACTATTGTTCCTATAGCTCAGAGAAAAACATAGGAGAGAGTTAGGAAATTCAAATCTAATCTATTCAAACTATACTAACCAATCCTCAAAGCTATATAATTGAGCACAAAGGAAATCTAAGAACAACATGCATAAAAGAAACTATTTTACCAAACATGTGATCAATTCCATTGAATAACCTCCATTTAGTTTGTGTAGTGTACTTGCCCTCAGATTTTCAATATTTGTGTGCAAGCATAGCCTAAGTGTTGTGATAATGACGAGACATCGAAGATTTAAGATAATTGCTCCAGAATTCCTACGATTTTGAGAGAGGTTGGAATGATGAAAGACAGATCAATTTATAGAAAATTGATCATTTGAACGATAGGTCAGGATTGAAAGATCAACGGACGGTTGAGATCAACAGATTAGTCATGCATTCTGATAACAGTTAGTAGTGACATAAGTGATACAAATTAGAAATAGAAATAAAGATTAAATAAATGATTTAATCTTCGAGTTTGGTATTCGAAAACAGAAGAATAGTCTTTGCATGACAAAGACAAAGATAGGATTAAAGCAACTTTCAATTCGAACACACACACAAGATTTAATTAATTAAATAGGAATATTTAATTAATATGCATGTACACGCAATTGAGTTAGAACTAGATGACTAAATGATATGACGAAGAGATCACTCGAGAAAGCCACCCTGACATTAAATCTTGAGTTAACTGAGCGATTTAAATAGATGTCGATTCGAGTCAAAGCGAATACTTAGATAACTCACACAATTATCCAAATATAGAGGAATGCATTAAAATAGAATTTATGAAATAAATAATTCATTTAATTCAAGATTTGATATTTGAAGAATAATTAAATAAATAAGATTTATTTAATTAAGTGACGAAGGGATTAAAATGAATAATTAAATAAATAAATGATTTATTTAATTATAGTTGACATATGATAAAGGGGGGAATTAAATAAGAATTTATTTAATTTGACAAGAATGATAAGGTTAATTAGTAACATAATTAAATAAAAAGCATTTATTTAATTAATCAGATAGAATAAAGAAAATGTGAATCAATTAAATAATTAATATTATTTAATTAATAGAAGAAATGAAGACTTTAGAGAATAATTAAATAATTGACATTATTTAATCATGACCATGAAGAATATGAATTATGAAGAATATTGAAGTCGCGGGCTTAAACCAAATTTTGGTGTCCACATTTTCCCCTCTTTGATACAATGTCATTTCAGCATTGTGTCAAAGAAAATTGATCAAAAATATGCCCCAGTAATGCCCCAATGTAGAACAAGTAAAGGTATGCCCCCTCGGGAAAACTGACAAATTTTTGAAAAAAATTCAATTTTTTTTGAAATAGTCCTGATTAGTCCATTGGATAGTTAGAAATGTAGTGAAGTTGACGGAAGTGAAGTTAGAAGTGTTAGGGATGGGTTCGGGTCGATTGAAATTGGAAGTTGATGCGGCTAGTAGAAAGGAATGCCACCAAAACCCTAGGTATAAATAGAAAATCGAGTAAAAACCCATTCATTTTTACCCACATAGCTTAGAAATTTGGGATTTTCTCTTTGCACCCTCTACAAAGATGTCTCCCATTCCGCACACCCACCATCAGGCATACAGGATTCGGACCTTCAAGCGGCCAACCAACCCAGGCCCCCCCCTAGTACGTACCTAAATCTTGACTTTTGAATTTTTGGTTTTCGCCCCTTTTTATGCATTTAATTTTATTTTTTGGGATGCGTCATTCTGTTGAAAAGTCGCATATGAATGCGTAAACGACACATTTGTATGTGGTTCAACGCATTTGTATTTTTGCGAATGATGGGTAGTGTAGGTCTTTAAAATTTCAACGCATTTGTTATTTGTTATGACACATATGATAAATAATGACACATCTACATTTAGAATAAACGCATTTGAATTTTGTTTCATGTATTTGAAATTATTGCATCGCATTTGCATTCACTATGGATGGTCGTTTGCGCGGTTGTAATGAGTCGCATTTGATATTGTGATGCATGTGATATTTCCATACACAATTGTAATTTAAAATAACGCATTTGCAAAATAAAATGACGCATTTGGTTTCATGTGACGCAATTGCAAAAGAATGACGCATTTGACTGTCATTTGATTATGTCACTTTGCATTAGGATAAGTGATTGATTCTGAAATGAGGCATGTATAATGCCATTGCAGGTTGTTTTGGACACCGTGTATACGTGAGAGTCGAGACCATCAACTTTTCGCTTCCGGAACAATTTGCGGAGCTCGGAGAAATGATTTTTATGGCATTTGGGTCTTCTCCATGTGACAAATATGCTCATCATTCAGGAAAATCGAGGGCTACTGACGACATTATGTGAGTGGTGGCACTCAAAGACTTCCTCATTTCACCTTCCTACTGGAGAGGCGATAGTTACATTGGAGGATGTCTACAGGATTCTGAGACTTCCTATTAGGGGCACCAGGGTGATATATGATACCCAAAGGGGTTTTGCTGAGATGTGTAGATACTACCCTCATGTTGATATTAAACAGTTAGGCATTGACCACTATGAGATTAGGTGGTGTGTACTAGCACAGAGATATAGACAGTTAGACTATCTATTGTGTACACTGATAGGTGGTATAGTCCTTGCTGACTGTCGAGGTCATGGTTTTCCTGTGGGATGGGGAGAGATGCTAGTTGGTATGTTAGAGCGATGAGAGATGTATGCTTGGGGTCCCTGTCTTCTTGGCATGTTATATTTTCATTTGCATGATATAGCCTATCGAGAGGCACAGTTTATGAGTTGTGGTACCACACTCTTGATGTTATGGGCGTGGGAACACATTGCCATCTTTCGTCCACCAATCACAGTTGATGTGCAGCATGGAGCACCATACACTTTCCATTATGCGGGGGCTAATACTTAGAACCATATGGGAGATACCGGGTATTTCAGACATGCCATTGATACCATGGTACAGTTTACATGGAGACCGTACTTGGGATGTCCAGAGTGGTCAGATGAGGATGATCATTTGCCCTATTGCCGCCAGATAAAGTACCTGATTGGGCAGATTGTTTCACATGTTCATATTATAGAGTGACATTTTCCAGATCATGTATTGTGGCAGTTCGAAGAGATTCGAGATGAGCCTAGAGGACGGGTAGAGTTTGCGAGGTCCTCACAAGAGATCCCCCTGTGGGGTCCATAGATTCCAATGGCCACTTCTAAAGCAGATATTGATGCATTGCAGGCCATTCAGTGGGGATGGAGAGATGGTGTGGCCGATCCAAGGACCACAGAGGATTATGATCAGTGTGGGTTGTTCATAGGCCGATACCCCTTACAGACCCAGATCAGGCTGCGCTGATAGAGCGGTGAGGGACAGGACCACGTGGTAGGTGTGGAAAAGGCAAAGGTCAGAGAGGTGGAGGTGGTTTTGGTGATGATGGAGATGGTGGTGGAGGTGTTCGGCGAGGTGGTGGGAGAGGGAGGCGTGGACAGAGGGGACGAGGGCCACCATTATCACCTATCCATGAGGAGGGATGGGAGGAGGAGGATTTGCACATGCCCGATATTAGCAGAGGTGGGGAGGAGGTGCATGTTGAGATTGGCAAAGATGAGCATCTCGCAGATGAGGCCATTCCAAAGGTTGATGTAGAGGAGGAGGTAGGCAGAGAGGAGGTAGAGATTGATGCCCTAGGCTTACTTGGTGCCTATCAGGATGATGATCGGGAGTGAGAGATTCAAGATAGGATTTTGGAGGAGTTAGAGGATGAGAATGATGGTGTGGAGAGGGTGAGACAGGTTGACACAGGGGCAGTTGATCCCGACATTGCCACACTTCGTGCCCAGATTGCATCTTTGAAAATGTGGGTCATGATGTCTGAGTGAGATGTGTTATAGATGGAGAGGGACAAAGCCTTCATGGAAAAAGATCAGGCCATAGCTTGGAGGCAGGAGACCGAGCAGAGATTTATAGAGATTAGAGCTCTATGTACCAGGCCGATAGTTGCATTTGCTAGAGAGTTAGTCAGAGCTGAGGAGAGGGCCACTTATTATCAAAATTTATATGAGGCAGTAGTTCCTCTAGATAGACGAGCCCCGAGCTTTTCAGAGGCATGCAATGAGAGGTCCCAGACTAGGACCCACACTAGGACAGTTAGCATAGAGGGTGTTGAGTAGCCACGCAGAGCTAGTCCATACGACAGGCCACATTCAGGTCACAGGTCATCAGGCTCTCGACATCATTCATCTACACACTCCAGTCATGATAGCAGTGGTAGTTCGGGATAGGGACATTTCTTGATGTGTACTAAGACATTGAATTATGATCATATAGCTTGCGATTCTCATGATATGCAGTTCTATTTATGATACATTATGACATTGTGATGTGACATTTTTGAGGGATATATATATATATATGATTTTGGCGGCGATTCTCATGATATGCAGTTCTATTTATTGATTATGCAGTCGTTTATTTATACATGTTATTTCTATATGAACCTATGTGATGGATGATCCTATATTATTTATGATGTGTTTATGTAGCCTATGATGTGATGTTGATTCTATGTGATGATGTATGTATTAATATCTATGATGTCGATGGATGTTATGTATGCAATATATAGTTATGAGATGCAATATAATGTTATATGTACAATGATTTCTACATGTGATGCTATACATTTGTAATGTGATGCATGTATTTACATTTTTTATGTACATGTAATGCGTATGATATGTAATCTATGATGAGAAATGTCTATTATGCCATGATGTCCTAGACATGATAAATTCCTATATGTTTGTATATTTCAAATGCAAGATGTATGTATGATTGATGATGTATGATGATGTTTTTAACATGAATGTGAATGCAGAATGATTTATATTTTTTTGTGTCACAGGACTCTATCATAATGCAAGAAAGAAGAACTGTTAGTGCCGAAAGAAAGATTGAAAAATAATAAAAGAAATGAGATGGATGTTAGTATTATCAATCTTCGATGTTTTGTTGTATCACAAAAGGTGTTGCACTTTATCATCATTGGGAAGGACTAATACAAATGGAGAAAAACACCATGATATGACATAGATCAAAGTGTGCAAGGTCATCCACTTGCTAACAATAGACAGTCGCAGACAAGGATTGTCGTAACTCATACTAAGGGCACAATTGCCCCAGTCTTTTTGTTAAGAAAAACCATAGACAACAAACAAAATAAAAGACGGGTCATGAGATGTCATTGCTCCTCTAAATCCTTCATGGGACATCCTTGAGGAAACTAGTAACATGACTCAAAATCAAATTTAAAAGATAATTGACAGACATCAATCAAAGAAAATAGAATTTTGATACATCGTTGCTTCTCTAAATCCTTCATGAGACATCCTTGAGAAATCTAGTAACATACTTCCCATCATAAAGTCAAATGAAATGATAAGCTAAACAAGCCATAAATTCAAAAAGCCAATAAAATATTTTCCAAAACTTGATTTGTTTTGATTGATAAAAGGATTGATTGATAAAGCCTGATTCTAGGAGATACACGTACCGGATAAGACTTTGAGTTTGGTTTTGATGTTATGACTATCTATATAAGGCATGACAAAGCTTGGTTTTAGAAAGACATGTATCGTATAAGACATTGAGTTAGATGTTGTTGATGTGATAACCTATGTAAGGCTATGTTTGATTATTTGACAATGTCGATATGCAGGAAGGACTCATCCTATATAAGACATAGATTTATTTGTTGCTATCAGTATTCAGGAAGGACTCATCCTGAATAAGACATAGGTTGATTGTTTTGACAATGTCTATTTCCAGGAAGGACACATCCTATAGCAGACATAAATTGATTTGTTTTTGTTGTAGCTTTCTCAATTTGTCTAATTTGACTTAGAGATATTATTGACTTGTTCACCAGATTGATGCATGACTTGATATGTTCTGTTGACAATGGAATGAGTGTGATGAAGAACCCTAAAGGACTGACCTAGTGCAGCCTCAGGAGCTCATCGATTGATGCCCTTGCCTACGTTATACACACAAAGACCTCATAGTTTGACTTGACTTTGACTGACAAGATTGACTACTAATAGAAGGCATGTGTGATAATGAATGTGATGAACCCTAATGAACTGACCTAGTGTGGCCTCAAGGGCTCATCACTTGATGGACTTGCCTACGTTATACACGTAGAGACCTTGTATTTTGACACGACCAATGACCTTGTCATATAGACATATGGATTGAATAATTATTTTATACAAATAGACCAAAACAGACTAACCTAATGCCTCGGGGGCACATCGACAGATGGCCTTGCCTACGTCCAGTCGCAGAGGCAACGTAGTTCGAAAAATGACAAAGACTGACAAGTGTGACTGACTCTGACTCTATTTTTGGATTTTTGACATGTTTTTTATTTTTTTGTCTTTTTGAAGTTTTATGATATTTTTGTAGTTTTGCAGGACATGTGATGTTTTTTTTTAATTTTCTATGGTTTTACGTCTTCAACACAACCAATGTAAGAACCAATATGACGTTCGTCAAGTGTTTTCCCCCAGTTGAGTATAAGACCAATTGATTATGAATAGGGTAAAATGGGGGATATGAAATGCACTAGATGTCAATCATTCCAAGTTATGGGAAAGACTACCACTTATTACAAATGGTATATACAAGCGATGGATAATAAAAGTAAGTGATATGTATAGGGATAGGTAGTATGTACAAGGATAAAGACTATGTATAGGGACAAGGACTATGTACAGGGTAGTGGACTATGTATAGGGTATGTTAGATTAGAATAATAGTAGACAAAGGAGCAGAGTCAACTACACATGGCGCCTGTTTGCTAGGTTTTCACCATGGTACTTATCCAAAGCACCACTGAAGTGGTTTTCACTATTGAATGAATTATTTGTCTTTAGTATTTATTTGGATTTTCTAATTTTATTTTTTTTGTGTTACCAAGACGCCTGTTTGCCAAGTTTTCACCTTGGTTTTTAATTTTTTGATTTTTTTTTTGTATTTTTTCTAATTAAGACAAGGCCCTCAGAAGCTATGCGTAGAACTTCTTCAGATGAAGACTATTGATTAGCGAGGAAAATGGTTCCCCTTCAGGAGTAGAGAGTTGATATGATCTTGATCCAAAGGCTTCTGTAACAATATACGGTCCTAACCAGTTAGGTTCAAACTTTCCTAGTTTCTCTCTATCTGTTTGATTCTTTGGGTTCTCCATTAAGACCATGTCACCAATGTCAAAGTTTTTATTCAAGACCTTCTTGTTATAGCTATGACGAAGGCGATTTTGATATGCTTGGAGATGGTCTAGTTCCTTCTGTCATCGCTCATCTAGGAATTCTAGCTCATGGAGTCTCGATACTCGGTAATCTTCATTATCAATGCGCCCTTTCAAGGATACCCTCAAGGAAGGAATCTCGAACTCAATAGGAAGAATGGCTTATGAACCAAATACTAATGGATAGGGAGTGGCACTAGTGGGAGTACAGATACTTGTGCGATAAGCCCATAAGGCGGGATTAAGTTGTAAATAACAATCACGGCCAACATAATTGACAATCTTCTTGAGGATTCTAATGATAGTTTTGTTAGATGCCTCTACTTGGCCATTACCTTGTGGGTAGTGTGGAGTGGAAAAGTGATGTTGAATATGAAATTCATCACAAAGATTTCGAACCTCTTGATTCTTAAATGGGCGGCCATTATCCGTGATTATGGATTGAGGGATACCATACTGATAGATGATATAGTTCAGGATAAACTTAGAGATTTGTGTGTCAGTAATGTATGTCATAGGAATAGCCTCAATCCACTTCGTAAAGTACTCAACTTGGTAGTGATGATGAATTTGTGGCCATTGGATGATGTGGGATGGATCTTACATATGAGGTCGAGTCCCCATTGGGCGAAGGGCCATGGTGACATTATAGGATGAAGTTCCTGTGCTGGTGCATGTATCAAGTCCCCATGAACTTGGCATTGGCAACATTTCTTGACAAAGACATATGAGTCATTTTCCATAGTAGGCCAATAATAACCCAGTCTCATAATCTTTTTGGCTAAGGTAGGACTGCTAGAATGGGAACCACATATACCCTCATGCACCCCACACAAGGTTGCTTGTGCTTATTGGAATCAAGACATCTCATTAGGGTATTGTATAAGGTGCATCTATATAGGGTGTCTTCGACGATGGTGTATTTGGCTGACTTGTGGAGGAATGTCCTACGTTGGTTGTTTGACAGGCCAGTTGGTATTTCGACATGGAGGCAGTCATAGATTTCTTTGTACCATGGGTAATCAGGACCAACAATGTCACATACCATCTTAGAATTTGGGATATCATAGGTTGGGACCAAAAGTTGTTCTACCAAGAACTCAAACTTAGGCACATTGCTAGGAATGTCTAGAAGTGATGCAATAGTAGCCATAGCGCATGTTGCCCTATTTAAAACATGAGGTATTTGATGAAATTCGACCTTGTCAAAGTACTCCTTAAAGCTATCATCCATGCATTTGTATGGAGCAAGCTTCTCATCCTTAGTCTCATAATCATAATTTACCTATCTGATTACTAGTTGAGAATCGCCATATACTTGTAGGTTCTTAATTTTCCACTTGACTGCCATGCGTAACCCTATCACTAGAGCCTCATACTCTGCTATGTATTTAGCACATGGGAATGCAATCCTGAATGACTTAGGGATGGAATCACCCTGTGGTGTGATAAATAGTATACCAGTCCCCGAGCCATGATTTGTATGTGAGCCATCAAAGTACAATTTCCATGTTATGTTTGTGTCAATTGTGAATAGAAATTCATCAGGAAAGTCTACAACTAATGGGTGATCTGCTTGTATTGGTGCATAGGGTAACTGATCAACAATGATTTTCCCTTTAATAGCCTTTCTCTCTACATACTAGATATCATACTCACTAAGTATCATAACCCATTTGGCCAGTCACCCTGTTAATTCTGCTTTGCTGAGAAGACATTTCAGAGGATCTATTTTGGAAATCAACATTGTTTGATGGTTTAGTATATAGTGCCTTAGTTTTGTAGTAGCAAATACTACTGCAAGACAGGCACATTCAATGGTACTATAGTTGAGCTCATAACCTACCAAAGTTTGACTGATATAATATACTACCCTTTCATGACCTTCATCATCAGTCTGTGCAACCAATGCTTTGAGTGATGAATGGGTTGTTGTAATATAAAGAATCAATGGTTGTACTTCAACAGGTGGCATTATGACTGGTGGTGTGAGTAGATATTCTTTAATCAGTTGAAAAGCCTCTCCACACCTAACTATCCATGCAAAGGGTATCCCTTTCTTAAGTAAATGTTGAAAAGTATGTGTCTTATTTGCTAACTGCACTATAAATCTTCTGATGGATTGCAGTCTCGCTTGTAATGTCCTTAGCTGACTAATATTATTTGGTGGAGGCATGTCTATGATCGCTTTTACCTTGGTCGGATCTACTTCAATGCCTTGTCTGGAAATGATATAGCCTAAAAGCTTTCCTGACTTTACTCCAAACACACATTTCTTGGGATTGAGTCTCACTTTATATGTCTCCAGCCTTTGAAATATCTTATCTAAAACCTATAAATTTTTTTCCCTTGTCTTGGATTTAACTATAAGGTCATCACCATAATCCTCCATAAGAGTGTGTACTAGATCATGAAAAATGGTGGTCATGGCACGTTGATAGGTTGCTCCAACATTCTTGAGTCTGAAGGGCATAACATTCTAGCAATACGTTCCCCAAGGACATGTGAAAGTTGTTTTAGGTTGGTCTTGAGTTGCAATTCTAATATAATTATATCCTGAAAATCCATCCATAAGGGACAACATCTCGTACCCTGTTGTCATGTCTACTATCATGTCTATATTAGGCAAAGGGAAGTCATTCTTAGGACAAGCTTTGTTGATATCTCTGAAATCGGAACAAATGCAGATACCCCCTGTTGGTTTAGTAACTGGTACAAGATTGGAAATCCAATATGCATAGTCGATTGATCTAATGAAACCAACATCTCACAGTTTCTTGAGTTCTACCTTAACAAGTAGAGCAATCTGTGGGTGCATTTTTCTCAATTTATGTTTCACTGGTTTGACACCTGGTTGTAAGGGCAAGTGATGTAGAACAAGTTTAGGATCTAACCCAAGCATGTCTACGTATGACCAGGAAAAATTTATCTGTCTCTGTGTAAAGAAGTTGTGGAATTTTGGCTGCTCTTCTGTTGTCAATGACGCTACAAAATAAACCAGTCGAGGATTCTCTTTTGTGCCTATGTTAACTTCTATTGATTCTTCAACGAGCATGCGTGAATTTTCTTATGCAATGGGGAGAATGTTCAAACCTCCATCCCTAGGTGCATGACTTTACTTTTTCATTGTCTAGAGGCACCTTTCGGTTTTCACCTGGAGACTCGTCATTTTTATCATTTTTATTCTCTTTCTCATTCTTGTGATTGGAGGGTTGAATAGATTCCCCAAAATATGCTATGTTGTCCAAGTCAATGGTAAAACCATCCTTCTGATCACCGCTAGGTATGCCTTCTCATAATCCCAGGAACTCAACAATTGCTTTGTCGTTCTCAAAATTGTCTAAGATGGGTGGGCCTTGTTGATCCCAATAAATGAGTTGGGGATAAACTAAGGGAATTTCATTGTCAGAGTTATCAAAGTTTAACGGAGTTAGGTTAAGGAATTAGTTGTTCATTTGGTCACAAAAGTCTTGTACGAAGTCCTTTTTGCTCTTTGGTTTAGATCTAGGTGGATTGAGAGGTGGGCCTACTGCCAAGGTTTGGTTATCTGAAACAGATGTATCAGGTTGCCAAGAGGTAGGATCAAGTGATTCCCAATAGTAATGTTTAAACCATTCCTCTTTTGTTATATTCTTTGGTGGACATGAATTCAATGGATTTGGTGAGGATCTCAACATTAAGTCAAGTTCTCCAAATAGCTTTTCAAGGTCCATGGAAGAGGTAGAGGATAGGGAATCCCACTCATATTCATTTGAGTCGGGGGAGTCACCGTAGTGTTGGTCAGATGGTTCGTGAGATGTCTCAATATCCTTTGAAGCACTTACTTCCTTGATTAAGGGTGATGTGGTACTAGGAACACCAATCTGAATCAGTTGAAATCCAAGCCCTAAGCCTTTTGGCCACTAAGAAACAAAGATTGGTTCAATCCTCTCATCTTGATTTAAGCCTAAACCACTCTATCCATTATATCCCTTGCTCTGCATGATTGTGAAACCTTTGCCATATAGATATGTAGGAATGTGAGCAAGTGAGAGAGGTTCTTCATTATCTTCCCTATACAGCCAGGAGGTGACATCTTCTGTATTTATGGATTCTTTGCTTAATTCTCCACATTTAGTGAAAGTTGTTGTGGGAGGAATGTGTATAGTGACCATAGATTGCCTCCTATCTAGTGTAGGTAAACCGTATGACTTAGGAGGAATCAAATGGATAACACAATAAGATGTCTTCATGTAATATTCTCCACAACCCTTGTCTTGGATCTCAACCTTAGGAGTGGTAGGAAATGAAGGTGAAATAGATGTTCGAGTGAGAGTGGATGGATCGACATAGTGAGATGAATTGAATGATGAAGCCTCTTGGTTTACTAGAAATTGGCGTTGGGGTATCTCTTTTAGATTGGTGCAATGTTGGAATGGATCTGGGTCACCATCTATAGTTATTTCAGTGCCATTATAAGGGAATTTGAGACATTGATGATATGTGGAAGGGACCGCCTTCATGGCATGAATCCATGGTCTGCCTAGCAGAAGGTTGTATGGAAGGGTGAGATCCAAGACCTGGAATTTTGTCTCCATTACTGCAGTACCAATTTTGATAGGAAGTGTTACCACCCCCTTTTATTTTCGTTCCTCATCATCATAATCTTTAATGAAAATGCTTTTGGTTGTGTCTACGCATGCTTCTGAGAAACCTAATGCTTTAATCATTTTTAAAGTGCACAAATTTAACCCTGCTCCTCCATCTACCAAAACTCGTCTAACTTTGGTGTCATCAACAAGGACTTCAAGATGCAAAGGATCACTATGGTTTGTCTTTTTAGTTGCATAGTCTTGTTCAGAAAATGTGGCATGATGATTATTGGTTAAGTAGACCACCATTTCCTGGAAACGATTGGAATCGATATCATTTGGGACAGTAATGTTTTGTAAAGCTTTATCTAAAATGGATTGATGCTCAGGGGAGATACACAACAGTTCCAAGATTGAGATTTGGGCTGGGGTCTTCCCCAACTGGTCAAGTAGGTTATATTGTGACTTGGAAGGTTGTGGTGTTTGTTGTGATGGAGGACCTCGGATAGTGATATTAGTACGACGAGTGTTGACAGCACACTCGGGAGTTGTATTGATAGTAATGGTATTGATATTCTCATCGACGACGCGAAGGTGATTAATGGTTTTGCGACTATTATAATCATGCTTGATATTTGCATAGTTGGTTGAAATATTGGTCTTGTTACTCGAACTGGGGACATTTCCTTTCCCATGGTCGTGTAGTGGATCAAAAAAGACTTGATGATCAGTGTTTGATGACTTTTTTTTATGTCCACTAACTTCAATAATTCTCTTTTCGACAAGATCTTGTATGATATTTTTTAGTTGGTGACAATTTTGTAGGTTATGTCCCTTAGTTCTATGATAATCACAAAAGGCATTTTCATCCCACCAAACTAGTTTAAATTATCCTAGATCGTATATTCTTGGATCTTGAACCTATAGAAGATTATGTTGTAACAGTTGTTTGAATACAAACTCAATGGGTTCCCCTAAGGGAGTGAACTCACATTTTTGAAACCTCCTTTGTTGCGGACATTGAGTATTTTGAACCATGTTGGAAGGTTGATTGACAACATTAAGCATGTTGGCCGAAGAGTTAGGTCCTTGTAATGTGATTATTGGTCTTGCTTCTACAGTTTTAGCATCAACTACCCCATCATTGGTGACGTTTTTGTTTCGAGACCAAAATCTGTTTCTGTCATTGGGGGAATTTTGCACTATCTTATTTCTATTGGATGTCTATGTCTTAAGTTCTCATTTTTCAATGAGATCCTTTTCTATTATAAGCCCTTTTTCCACTAGTTCTGAAAAGGATGTACAACAATGTACCGTTAAGTTACTCCTTAGTTTTGCATGAAGGTTTTCCTAGAACATAGTGACTTTTTGTTTTTCAGGTATCTCGACAGGACACTGACTGGCTATAGTCCTCCATCTCTGGAAGAAAGCGATGAAAGTTTCTCCTTCATCTTGTGTTGTGTGACACAAGGTTGCTATATTAATCTCGTGGCCTATGTTGAAGGAGAATTGCTCAACAAATTTCTCAGCCAGTTCACCCCAAGATTTGATGTCATAGTCTAGACCTAAAAACCACTCTAGTGCAATTCCTACAAGACTTCTTGGAAATAGTCTCATAAGATATGTGGGGTCATAAGTGACATCTATGCACATGGTATAAAATTCCCTTATATTTTCTATCGGATTTCATTTTCCATTGTACTTAGGGAGATTCAGTATGACATACCCATGAGGGAAAGGTATCATGTACAATGATCTATCTGAGGGACATGGGCATATGTCCTTTGTTGAAAAGGATTTCTTAGTTGACACTGCCATGTTATCCATTTGTGTTTGTAGTGCATGCATTTGTGTTTGCAAGACGTCAACCTGGGTTAATGATGTGTTGGACAAATAACGTGAGTCTATGTAGGTATTCTAAAATCCAAGGTCTCTTTATGGGTTTCGATTGAATGTTGGTATTTGATGTGGATTTGGATTCAAAATGTTGGTGAATGTGTTCAGGTTCAAAATCTGTGTGAATTGGTTTTGATTTGGAATTTGTGTGAATGGATTCTGACTACCACTCTGGGAGAATGGTTTCTGATTCAAAATCTGTGTGAATTGGTTTTGACTTGGATTCTATGTGAATGGATTTTGACTACCAATCTAGGAGAATAGATTTTGATTTCCATATTGGAATGAGGGAATGCCTCTTGTTTGTGTAGTCTACGGTATAGTACTAGCGACATGAACTCTAGGTATGGCTGTTGAATGTGGTATGGTACCTGTGGCATGAACACTAGGTATGGTTGTTGACTATGGTATGGTACTCGTGACACTGACATTTGGTGTAGAAGCTGACATTTTAGATCTTTTATTCCCAACAAGAGGACTGAAGGGAGTGGATGATGATGCCCCTACAGTGAAATTAAATCCTGATGTCATGCCAGATGTACCAAATGGAGACATATGGACTGTCGTACTTTGTGTAGGTATGCCAGATGGTATGGATGTATTTACCTGAGGTATAGTAGTACTGGCAGTCGTTGTATTTGTCCCTTGTGTAGGTTGAGCTTGTAAGGTGTTAATATCGAATCCTATAGGTAAGGTAGCGCCTTCAGCTGGAAATTTGGCTAAGTATCATTGACGATTGTTTGCTAGGTACTCATCTACAAAAGAGGCAAACTCAAGGTCCTGTGTAGCAGCCTCTATGTCTTCTATTGTAATGTGTCCTTGAGTGTTTCTAGTGGTGAATTTGTCTAATAAAGTCTTGTGAGGTCTTGTGGAGAATGGATTGATGAATTTGTTTGGGGTCGACATCTTTTCTCTCTCTCTTCTCTTAGATCTAGTTTCAACCATGTAAAATAAGCTCAATATGCAAGGAATGCAAAACTACGTCTATGGATAGTATGACTCTAGTCTATGTTTTTGGGATTTTATGAATGCAAAATAAGGAATGTTCTAAGATGACGCTAGTATAAAATGACAATATCTAAAGATACAAAGTCTAAGCAAGCTTCTGAGGTAATCAATTTTGTAAACCTGAGATAGAGGTACCAACTACCTAAAGTCTAACCAAGGTGTCAATTTAGTTATGCCAAGGAACCAATGTAAGACTAGGATCAAAGATAAGTTGAGTCCCCTAACTAGACTGATGAGCTAGGAGGACTCTCTGTAGGACAAAGGATATAATGACAGGACTAGGTTCAATGACAAATTTCATTGATGTTATGATTTTTCTAGAGTGTAGATGGTGGACCTATCCTAAAGTTTAATCCCAAGGCAATATGTACTCAAAGATGAAAGTAAAACTTAGAATCGGGATGACTATAGTAATGGCTAAATGATACCTAAAGGATGTGAAATTGAGCAAATCATTTCAGGTTTCTATCCAAGGACTGCTGTGAAAAGACAAATTAAAGACTGGCATGACCATGTCGACTGAACTGTGACTGTAAATACTGGTTTTCTAATAATCAGGCAAATACGTCACAAAATTTCACAAATGCAGTTATGTTTCATAGTTGTGGTTTTCTGGTAATCAGTTGCGAATTCTGGTAAAATTCAGTGTCTATGTCAGATAGATGCATTTTAGTTTCAAACAGATGCGACTTGTAATGGCAATTGCGACTCAGACTATAACAGATGCAGTTTTCCTAAATTCTGTGTACTAGGAAAGTTCTGCGACAGTGGAAAATGCGTCGTTCTAGACTGCAGTTGCGGCTCACCTTGTCAGATGCATCATGGAATATCATAAGTGTGGTTTCCTAAAATAGATGCAGTTTTCGATAGAGCAAATGCGAGCTAATTTGGCAAATGTGACTCTAGGCTAAATAGATGCGACTCGACAGAAAAATTGTGACCCTCTGGTGAACAATTGTGACTCTGTTGTGTTTTCAATGAATAGAGATATAAAACTGACGTTGTTTTCTATGATCAAGTTCTGACAAACAAAGATAATCATAAGACAAAGTGTTTTCAGTTTTATTTTGGACTCAAAGAATGTTTAATTTGACAACATAAAAGCACATCCTAGGCTATGTAGGACAATATTTACTGAGTTCTCACTTGGGTTTTCTGAGCTACGCTTATTCAAGGCAGATGATTAGTAGCTTGACCCCTCTAGCTCCCCTCCATGACTCATTAACGTCATTCAGGGCAGCTAAGCTACAGTACCCATGAACATCCTATGGCATACCTTCATCTCTACACATGAACCGTAAGAATATGAGATGGCTTCATAGGTCTGACCTGTTGCACCAGTAAATAGAAGGATTTTGGACACTACAAACAAAGGTGTTTAATTAGGGCATGATCCATGCGGCGAGAATCCCCTTTCAAATCCATCTCGTCGAAACCATATGCATGATTCTTGGGCTTTCCCCAAGAATCCATTTTTATATACAGGTTGGAAGTCCCTCAAGTTTAGGGTGCTACCAGTCTAAGTCGTCCTGGGGTGAGTACTTTTTCCCACCAGAATAGGCCCAAGTTCTAGAGTCAGTAACCGTTTCTCTTACACCTAGGATTGCACGGATCCGCAAGGGGAGAGGATACTTCGATATGCCAAATCGTAAAGGGTAATTACACAATTATGCTTTCGCACCAAATACAGTAGACACTTGTTAATTTTAATCCAAATGAAAGATTTGCTACACTACCAAACAATCTGTTTCAAAAATTTAACTAGGGTCTTCAACATGCATTATGCAGAAAGCTTTATTTGTAGTTTGATATTGGTCTTTGACTATCGATCTGCAAAAACTTCATTAACTCCTCAAGACACGCGCTAAAAATAGAAGATTAGCGAAAATAAAAAAATGAAAGGAAATTGTAAATTGAAAGTCTAAACCTAAAAATATACTAGTCGGATGCATCGTTTTCTTTGTCAAATGCGTCGCAATATTTTACCAGTAAGTTGCTGCTTAGAAAATGATAGATGTGTGATTATTTTTCAAATGCGTTGTTTTCGATATCAGATGCGGTCAAGGAAGTCAATTGCATCGTTTTCGATATCAGATGTGGTCCAATATTTCAATTGTGTTGTTTCGTCAAGTAGATGTGTCTCTGAATGTTAATTGTGACGTTTCTTTAAATAGATGCATCGTTCCATACAAAACAAGTATGCAAAAATTGAATAAAAGTCTATGGATACACGAAGACGGTGTCTTCACATCGAGTTCACCAAATGTAGCTCAAAGAAAAACACATGAGAGAGTTAGGAAATTCAAATATAATCTATTCAAACTATACTAACCAATCTTCAAAGCTAGATAATTGAGCACAAAGGAAAGCTAAGAACAACATGCATAAAAGAAACTATTTTACCAAACATGCAATCAATTCCATTGAATAACCTCCATTATTCTTCTCCATTTCGTCTATGCAGTGTACTTTCCCTCAGATTTTTAGTATTTGTGTGCAAGCATAGCCTAAGTGTTGTGATAATGACGAGACATCGAAGATTTAAGATAATTGCTCCAAAAGTCATACCATTTTGAGAGAGATTGGAATGATGAAAGACAGATCAATTTATAGAAAATTGATCATTCGAACGATAGGTTAGGATTGAAATATCAACGAACGGTTGAGATCGACAGATTCGTCATGCATTCTGATAACAGTTAATAGTGACATAAGTGATACAAATTAGAAATTTAGAAATAAAGATTAAATAAATGATTTAATCTTCGAGTTTGGTATTCGAAAACAGAAGAATAGTCTTTGCATGACAAAGACAAAGATAGGATTAAAGAAACTCTCTGTTTGAACGCATGCACAAGATTTAATTAAGTAAATAGGAATATTTAATTAATATGCATGTACACGCAATTGAGTTAGAACTAGATGACTGAATGGTATGATGAAGAGACCACTTGAGAAAGCCATTCAGACATTAAATCTTGAGTTAATTGAGCGATTTAAATAGATGTCGAGTCGAGTCAGTGAATACTTAGATAACTCACACAATTATCCAAATATAGAGGAATGTGTTAAAATAGAATTTATGAATTAAATAATTCATTTAATTCAAGATTTGATATTTGAAGAATAATTAATTAAATAAGATTTATTTAATTAAGTGACGAAGGGATTAAAATGAATAATTAAATAAATAAAAGATTTATTTAATTATAGTTGACATATGATAAAGGGGGGAATTTATTTAATTTGACAAGAATGATAAAGTTAATTAGTAACATAATTAAATAAAAAGTGTTTATTTAATTAATCAGATAGAATAAAGAAAATGTGAATCAATTAAATAATTAAGATTATTTAATTAATAGAAGAAATGAAGAATTTAGAAAATAATTAAATAATTGACATTATTTAATCATGACCATGAAGAATACGAATTATGAAGAATATTGAAGTCGCAAGCTTAAACCAAATTTTGGTGTCTCTAGTTCCCCCAATGACTAAACTGTTACAAACCATTACTATGTTTAGTAAGTTTAGTTAAAGTTGGCCTGCATCAAGAATAGAAGTTGTACACTAGAGTTGTGTAGATTTTATAAACTCAAACTATGTGATGACAAAGGCATACTATTTTATTTTACTAGCATGATAATTTAATATGTAATATGTATGCACAATAAATTATATTGATTTATATGTCATGTGGAATTAGATTTTAATTATTCTACTTGTTTTTAATAAGAAATGGTGAGTAATTGTACATATTTTTGTGTTTTATTGACATATAAAATTAAATTAAAACTATTAACTAAATGGTAGTGAACGATACTTTATTACACTTTTATTGATGTTTTTATATTTAAATAATAAAATAATATAATTGATATTAATTTTCACAATGGATTGCTTTAAAATTCACTAGATATGATTTTCACATTCAATGAATGGAAAAGCAACTTCAATAAAAACAATATCTTCAATTAAGAAATCTTATTATGACAAAATTCCCTTACAATTATTATTAGTACGGGCTCAAGTTTGTCTCATAAGAGTTAAAAAAACATGAGGACCACTTTGTAAGCAAAGCATGCTGTGACACGAAGCCAAAGCTGAATTAGTCTATGGTCGGTGCACATGCAAATTAAATTTCTCGTGGACCCTTTAGTCTAGTGCACCAGTAAAGTAGAGCATCTTTTTATAATTTGTACTCAGAATGCTCAATAACAGCTTGTTGAAAAAGAGTCGATTTTTAAGGGCGGCCAAGAGACCAGTACAACGACAGGATAAATATAAAATCTGTTTGTTTACATAGAACTGTTCTCAGTGTTGGAATATTGCTGTAATTTCTCCAATAGTTCTTAAATATTGTTTTTGGCCTGGGGAAAAGTACTAAATATTTTCCTAGTCAGTTTTCTATCGTTACGTGTTGGCTATGATTATAGAAATCTCTAAATCCTCATGCATGACTTAAAAGTGTCTTGCTAAAAGTCATCCGTAGACTTGGGACTAGTAACGAATTGCTGATGCATTGATGCCTCCTAGATTTGGGAAGCAGTATTGATGTTAGATTGGCGGGGACCCAAAAATGGCGTGGCATCCTTACAGAGTCCCAGACATACCGCTTGTTTGCCCTAAAATAAAGGCGGGCGCCGGGCCATAGTCCTGAATTCCACTATCCCAGATGTGTTCCGGAGATCTAGGCAATCCTTAAAGTTCAAAAGCGTCGCTGTCTGGCCCTGTAGACCCCAGATCTTGTCGGGTGGGGGAGCCCTACCATCCATATGGCGATTCAGAGTGTAAGGGTATTATTTGTAGAATGGAGGGAAATATGCTGCAATTTATTCCATTTAGTGACACGCCCTATAAGTACCTCCGCTAAGACTAGCCAAGGAAAGAACTTTCTGATAAGTCATCTATAAAATCATGATTTTAATAGTTTTAGTTGATGTGGATGATGAAGAGAAAATGTGTTGTGGGGAAAGAAGTGCTTGCAATGGGTCGTAAATGAATAGTTGGCGCACACCAAATATCTGTCTATTGGAATGCCTTATCCTTTACTAGGCTTCAAATATATAGTTTAAAGTTTCTTTGAGAATTAACGGGCCCATTTTCATGGACATTGACGAAACCCTAAAAGGACATCTCCACTGAAAATATTCTTAGTTTTAACCTTTGTGGGGGGCTTTAGTTATTCTAATCTAACAATTGAAGAGGGTATCTTTAAAGCGGAGATCACCACCGACACGCATCTCAAAGGTGGGGATTTTGATGGTAGAGTTTTGAAAGGAAAGAATTATACATCACATTTTACCTGATTTATTATAATTATTTTATTTAATATTTTTCATTTGTTTTTTTATTATTAAATTGTCAAGAAAGTATTTATAATAATAGCGAAGAGCCTATTGAATATTTAATAATAGAGGAAGAGGGTTTGAGATCATTTCTATTGAATTAAAAAAAGTTGGAATTCTAATAATGAATCTTTTGAGATTTCTTTTAGTTATTTGGTTTAAGATTAGAAGTTCTATATTAGAGTTGTATAGATTTTATGAACTCAAATTATTCAATGTGATGATCAAGACATAATATTTTATTTTGTTAATTATAATATTTTAATATATAATTCTTATATGCAATGAATTGGATTGATATATGTATCATAGAAATATATTTTGATTACTATTACTTGTTTTTAATAAGAAATGATGACTAGATGTATACATTTTTGTGTATTAATGACATGTAAAATTAAACTAAAACTACTAATTAAATGATAATGAATGACACTTTATTATATATCTATACAATGAAGACAATATATCATATTATATTGCTATGAGAATTCAACTACATAGCTTTTGAGTCTAACTCATTAACCTTTATCTTCTTTTCTTGGAGGGTTTTATATCAAACCTACATAATCATTTTATCCATTCGATATAAGGACACAAGTCTTAGGCTAGAATCTCTTCAACTAAGAATCAAAGACTAAGGAATATCTATTCTATCAAAATCGTGTAAGTCGTGTAAGACATGATCTCATCCTCATCTCTATCTCTTATGATATTAGGGTCTTCCACTCATCAATAATTGATCCTTGATGAACTCATTTAGAACCATTCAACTTCACCAACAAATAAGAATATTGACATTAACCCATATTTTTAAACCATATTTTTAAAGTAATACATAATAATATCTCCCAAAAAGTTAAAAAGCCTTATAGACCACTTGTAAGCATGTGTCCTATTGCAGAAAGTAAACTGAATGAGCTAATGGTCAGTGCACAGACAAATTAAATTCCTTTGCGTGGACCAAGCAGTCTAGTGTCCCGGCTCATTAGAGCATGTTTTTATCATTTCTACTGAGAGTGTGCTCAAGAACAGTCTGTAAAAGTAGAATCGATTTTTAAGGGCGGCCAAGATAGACGGACACCAGCAAAGGGATAAAGATAAATCATATCCACTCTACTACGGCCCTCTACTACATCAACATATCCATCACCATCAACGTAGAATTTGTTGATGAGCAAAAGAAATACGATAATGAAAAGCCAAAATTACAATGTCTGGTTCGCTTGAGGTAGATACTACCGTAGAAAATGCAGTGGTTTATAGACTTTCTAGACAAAAGTTGCAGAAAACTTTTAATTCCATAGATTCCGATCATCAAAGGAGAGTACACCCTGTAATAGAAGCTCAAACTTTCCTTTGAGAAAGTTTGAGACTCATTTGAGAAATTGCAGGCGCAATGTCCTCCTCTAGGCCTTGCTCGGAGCCCTCAGTTAGTATCAATGTCGACAAAAGGTTTGACGTTTTCTTGAGCTTTCGCGGCTCCGACACCCGCGAAGGGTTTGTGAAATTACTGTACACTGCTCTTGATCGAGAGAGAATTCCGCCATTCTTTGACGAAGAAAGCTTAAAAAAGGGTGACCATATCCCTACAACTTTGACTGAAGGAGTCGCTGAAAGTAGGATCGGCATTCCTATTTTCTCGAAGAACTTTGCCGAGTCGAAATGGTGCTTGAGGGAAGTGTCGCTTATGATTAAATCTGGGGTTGAAATCCGTCCCCTGTTTTATGGCGTTTCTCCTACTGATCTTCACTGCCCGGATGGAAGTAAATATGCAGAGCACCTCAAGAAGCATGAAAGCGATCCAAGATTATCTACCGAGTCAATCCTTGAATGGAAAGGTGCGTTAGAGACTGTTGCCAACATACCTGGTTGGTGTTCCAGTGCTTATTCCAGGTAGTCCTCCACCTCAGTGTGTTTTTATTATTGGCCTTTATATTAAGTATGTCATTAATATTAGTTCACACTTTGTCAGTGACGACGATTTGATTCAAGATGTTCTGGCCGAAATTCGGAAAATCTTAGATTCAAACAGTCCCCACAAAGGGTATTTGGATGTTCCAAAATGTTTTGGTTTGGACAGATCCGTGAAGCATGTTAAGGGATTTCTAAATGCAGATGGTCATCAGCAGAAGATGAAATTGGGCATACATGGCATGAGTGGGATAGGCAAAACTACCCTGGCCAAGAATGTTTTCAAAAAAGTGTTCTCACAGTTTGAAGTGTTTTCTTTTGTTCCGAGTGTGGGAGAAAGATGCCAAGAGGTGGATGGGCTTCTGAAGCTGCAGACCCAGATGCTCAAAGACGTCTCACATTTCAGAGGTGAAGTGGGCTATGTTGATCAAGGAAAGGGTATGCTAAAAGACTGTCTCAGGGGTAAGAAAGTTCTCCTCGTCCTCGACGACATTCAAAGTTTTGAACAGTTTGACGCTCTTGGAGGAAATTACAGTGACTTCGGGGCAGGCAGCCGTCTCATCATTACCTCGCAGAATCTACAAATTCTGAAGGTGGCTAAAGTTGATAAAGAGTACAAGGTAAGGAGTCTTCCTCCCGAACATGCCTTGCGGTTGTTTAAGTTCCATGCATTTCCCGATTCCTACCGTCCAGATCAAGAACTGGAAACACTATGCAATGATATTGTGGCTGCCTGTGAAGGCCTTCCTCTTGCCCTTCAAATCTTTGGGAAACTCCTGGCTGGTAAAGAGGATAGAGATGTATGGAAGGAAATTGTAGGAAAGTTAAAGTGCGAGCCTAATATGCAAAAGAAACTTAGAGTCTCCTATGATGCTCTTGATCGCAATGAAAAGGAAATGTTTCAAGATATTGCTTGTTTTTTGACATGGACGAGGAAAGAAACCGCTATGATCTTTTGGACAGAGGTAATTCGCAGTCCTCATGCATGCCTTAGAAGTCTCGTGCAAAAGTCCTTCGTAGATTTGGGCCCTGGTAACGAATTGCTGATGCATCGGTGCCTCCGAGATTTGGGGAGAAGTATAGCAGGTGGAATGTGTACACGCACAAGACTATTCGATGAGGAAGATGTGCCCGATGTTTTATGCCACCTCAGCGTATGGAATTCTGTGTGAACCTTACTGTGTTTTTAAGTGTTTTACTGGATGATTTTATGTTGGAGTCTTAAACAGAGAACTGAAGAATATTTGTGTATTCCACTGGAATCACAGGAAGAGGCCAAGCATGTGCTTTATCTTTCAAATAAGCCCAAGGAGCCGATGACATTGAAGACAGAAATGTTCAAGCCACTGTACAACTTGCGGCTGCTTTGGCTTACAGATGTAGCCATAGAAGGACACTTTTCTGTGGAATCTTCCTTGGAGGATTTGAGATGGCTAAGATTGAGAAGATATTCATCAAAACGGCTACCTCAAGGAATGAACTTGCAGAACCTTATTATTCTGGAATTGACTGGTAGCCAAATCACTCATCTGTGGAATGAAACAGAGGAAAACCCAACAGTAAGTAGAACATTTTGTTTTCCTTCAAATTCTGTAATCAAACAGATACTTGGTATCAAATTTCTCGTAACTTTTGTGCATGCCATGATATTTGAACAGATGAGGCCTGGGAAATTGAAAGTGCTTATTTTGAGGAGATGCGGGTTGCTGGAGAATCTTCCTGGTACACTATGCCATACGCCACTGCAGATATTAGATCTGCACAACTGCCATTCACTGAGCAGCCTGCCTGATTCCATGGGAAACTGGACCAGTTTAGTTTTCCTCGACATGGAAGGGTGATCTGTTTCTTCTTTGCCTCGAGATTTTGGCAAGCTTGCAAGACTTGAGGAGCTGAATCTCTCATCCTGTCAACATCTGTCTAAACTTCCCACTAGCTTTGGGAATTTGACAAGGCTGGAAAAACTAGAAATGCACCACAATTCTAAGCTTACAGAGCTACCCGACAGCTTTGGTGGCCTGAAAACTTTGACTTATCTGGACATAGAAGGATGTTCTATTTCTTCTTTGCCTCAAGATTTTGGCAACCTTGCAAATCTGGAGGAGCTCAATCTGTCATGCTGTCAACTTCTGTGTGAACTTCCCCCTAGCTTTGGGAACTTGACACGGCTGGAAAGACTAGAAATTCGCCACAATTCTAAGCTTTCAGAGCTACCCAACAGCCTTGGTGACCTGAAAACTTTGGCTTATCTGGATGCCCGCTATTGCCGACTGTCTGACAATGGACTACCAGCCAGAATATCCGAATTGTCTTCACTAAAAGTCTTACATCTTGAAGGTAACGGAATCCACCGTCTCCCTGGCGGCTTCGAAAATTTAGGGCAACTTCTGGAGCTGCATCTGGACGACTGCAGTGAGCTCTCCGTACTGTCGGCGCTTCCGTCATCATTGCAAATGCTCTTCGCCCGCAACTGTACCAGTTTGCACACATTCTGTGGCCTTCCGGGATTGCCAAACCTGCTTAAATTAGATCTTAGTAATTCCTCCCACCTCACCCACTTCGATGGCCTCCAATCGTTACAGAAATTAACCACACTCAATCTGGTGGGCTGCAACAAGATCTCTTGTGAGACTCTCGTAAGCTCTCTGTCTGGTCTCACAGCCCTCGAGTCCATTTATTTTGGCGGGCCCGGCGTCCCATCAGGTCAACTGTATAGATTATATGATTCCTTCAAGGTACGATTTTCTAGCAAACCAGATGCACGTGAACATAACTGGCCATCTTTTGCGTCTAAAATCTAGGAACTAAAGACTTACACGTGGGCTTTTCTGATTTTGTCAGGTTTGCTCCTTCAGCAAAAATTGTTTACTGGATAATCCAGACCCCACTGCAAACTGGTTACATGGGGAAGCTGTTGGAAAGTACGGCTATGAAAACAAGTGTATAGATTTCTGCGCAGATGCGAACAAAGAGTACTGTGCAGGATATATTGTTTGTTTACTCTCTTCGGGCCAAAATCATCAAGATTGTAAGGTAAACCCACCTATTTACAGGTTGAGCTACACGATTGAAAGGGATGAGAATTCAGGACAATGTCCAGTGAAGCATCAAAGCTCAACTAAAGCTGGTGGAGATATTTTGGAAGTGCGTCTTGTGCGAGCAGACGGCAGTTCAGACTTTCCTTGGTTGAAGAGAGGTAATAAACTGAGGGTAAATGCAGTGTCTGATTATGAGAATTGGAAGGCATCTTATAAGTTTTTAATGTATGAATCCCCTTGTGCAACTTCCGAAGAAGATTGGCTTCCCAAAATGATCACTTTTGTTATGTAAAACAGCATGACATTCATAGTACTCCATTAAAAAAAGGTACAGATATCATTGCCATAGAAATGTTTATTCCCTTTTACCCGGGTCCAGGACTGAAGTGACTGTATATTTCTTCTCTTTTACTGTATATACTGAGTATAAATGTGCTCACTTTTTTTGGCTGGGATCTCATTTATGATTGGGTATCAACCTTCTAAAAAGTAAAATAACATCTAAAGAAACTAGATGATAATGATTTTACTTTTGTGATAGTAAACACTAAGACCTATCTTTGTAAAACTTCTTGTTTTAATGTAATCTTAATAAAGATGTATAGCTTTCACATCAAATAGATATTTGTTTATTTGAATGTGAATAGTTTGAAAAGGAAATAAAGTATCAATGGTTTGTGGTGAATATTGAATTGAAAGGAAATAATCTATCACAAGTATAAAGTATCTGATAATGTTTGGACTTTGTTTCTATTATCAAAGAGTGTTACAAGTTTGCAAAAACATTAAACTGTCACAATCTTCTTTTTATTCTTGTTATGTTTAATGGATGTTTTAACATTGAGCTTAGGTTGCAATGTGGTATTTGTTTTGAGGATATTAATTTATTAATTTGTCACTAACCTTACCATTATATATGGTTTCTAGCTAATGGGAACTTAATCTATATAAAAAATTCACTATGAAGTGTTATAGCCACTCTATTTGATGAAGAGGTAAAAAAAAAAATAGTTTTATACAATTTTCAAGTATGGTTTGTGAATTTTGTACAAAGACTATGCGATGATTAATACCCCTCGCTAGTGATATTTCATCTAGCATATCATCTAATACTATATCAATGTACTCTTTTGACAACTGCATTTTTTTTTTTTGGTTTCTAGCAACTCTCTTTCATCTGCACTATTATACATATCTTGGGAACCTTTGGAAAACACATTTTTTAATTCTTTAAACTTTCTAGAAACTTCATGTCATGTAAACTAAACAAACTCCAACACCATTCTATAGATTTACCTTATAGTTGGATATACAATTGCTTAGATTCTTTGCTATTATTTCAATTATTTGATTTCCCTTATTTCTAAATGGAGTAAGAGTATGTTTCTCACTTCCCTTCATTAAAGTGTATGTAATCTCTCTAACATTATGAATAGTGTTTCTATCATACTACCATGGTCTCCCTAATAATAAATAACAAACATCCATAGGAAAAAAGTCACATAAAACTTTGTTATAAAATGATCCTATCTTAAATTTGACCAATCTATAATCACTTACCAACATCTTATGTTCCTTACGAAACCATGAGACCATTTATGGGCTTGGATTCTCTATCTTTTTCAGCTTCAACTTGCCTATCATTTCACTTGACACAATATTAGTGGTATTTCCATTATAGAATTATAAATTCACAACTCCTACTAATCTCCTATACCCTTTTAAAGTTTCCAACAAAATATTAAAATAAATAAATTTGATTTTAAAATCCCAATAGAAATGTTAAAAATACTAATTCCAACATCATTAGAAGCTTTGAAAATAAACACCTAGGTAATCTATAGAGAAAATTGTCACAATTTTATGTCACAAAATTATCTTAAGGACAAAACTATCTTATATTTAAACAAAAAGATAATATGTTTAATTCATAGATCATATTATATTGTTTTGATAATTCAACTACATAGTTTTTGAGTCAAACTCATTAATCTATGCTTTTCTTTTCTTTTTTGTTGAAGGGTTTTATATCAAACCCACATAATTGTTTTAGTTACTTGATATGAGAGTACGAGTCTTAGGCTAAAACCTCTTTGGCCTAAGAGCAAAGAATTGTGGAGTATCCATTCTTCCAAAATCGCTTAGATACAATTTAGACCTCATACCCTATGATGTTGGAAGCTTGCATTGAACAAATCTTGATATCTAGTGGACTCATTTAAGACTATTCAAATTCACTATCAAACCAAAAGTCCATCAACATTAACCCATATTTCAAAAGTAATAATTCACACAATTATTACTTAAGAGTTAAAAAGCGTAAGGATACTTGTAAGCAAATATGATACTGTTGCAGAAAGCAAATGCTGAATGAATCTACGGTCGGTGCAAAAGTAAATAAAATTTCTTTGTGTGGACCCATTAGTCTATTGTCCCAGTACATCAGATCATCTTTTTATCATTCCTACTGAGAGTGCTTAATGACAGTTTGAGAAAATAGAATGCAAATTTGAAGGGCGAAGGAGAGACTAGTATAGCAATAGGATAGAGATAAATCATATCCACTCACTCTTTCCTACATCGCTTTATCTCCCTGTTGAAATTCTTGATGAGTGAAACAAATGCGATATTGACATGCAAACATTATAATTTATGTTGCCCTTGAGGTAAACGCTACAGTAGAAAAAGCAGTGGTCTATAGAATTTCTAGACAAAAGTTACAGATAGATTCCGATCATCAAAAGAGGGTACACCATGCAAAAGAGATACAAAGTATACATGATATTGTAACAACCTGTGAAGGCCTTCCTCTTGCCCTTCAAATCTTTCGGAAACTCCTGGTTGGTGAGGAGAATAGAGATGTATGGAAGAAAATGGTAGGAAAGTTAAGGCACCAGTCTATTATACAAAAGAAACTTAGAGTCTCCTACGATGCCCTCGATCTCTTTGAAAAGGGAATGTTTCAAGATATTGTTTGTTTTATGAGATGGAGGAAGAAAGATGTCGCTATGATCTCTTGGGCAGAGACGAAAATCTAACTGTAAGTAGTACACATTTTTTTCTATTAAATTCTGTAATCAAATTTCTCATAACTTGTGCATGTCATGATGTTTGAACAGATGAGGCCTGAGAAACTGAGAGTGTTTAGTGCCTAGAGTGATAGAAGAACTGAAAGGACAAGTGTTAGAAATGGCCAAATTTGTTAGAATACATGAAGTGCTTCAAGCTTTCCGAATGCAATATTCGCGAGGATGAGTAGAGGAGTTATGCAAATGTTGTGGTGGTTATTTGAATGTGGAGATACAATAAAACTAATATGGCCAACAAGATAGACAATGAGAGGAATTAGACGTTAAGGGGCATTATCACTTTTTGTTTAA